>OMNN01000437.1:7913-26927 GCA_900302755.1 Chromis chromis | reverse complement strand
CCACTCGCTGCAACTCGAGCACACCAGCTCACCTATATCTGTGCTTAAACATGGTAAAGCTGCCTTACACTACAGAATAAGTTGTATTATTAGTAGAAGTAGTAATTCAGCCAAACAAGTTTGAATCAGAAACTGGTTCTGAAGAGGAATAATGATACAGAAAGCTCCACCCTGCAAGTTGACAGGATTGGTTCATTAGGTTTGTGATGTATGAAACCCTGGAAGTCTGAATCTGTATTTTTACCTCCGAAGTGCGAGAAGCGGAGGTAATGCTTTTACCGGCGTCTGTCTGTCTGTCTGTCTGTCTGTCTGTCTGTCTGTCTGTCTGTCTGTCTGTCTGTCTGTCTGTCTGTCTGTCTGTCTGTCTGTCTGTCTGTCTGTCTGTTAGCAAGATAACTTGAAAAGTTATGAACGGATTTTAATGAAATTTTCAGGAAATTTTGATAATGGGACTAGGAACAGGTGATTAAATGTTGGAGATGTTCTGGATTACCAAAAATGAGAAAATGCCACTTGTGGAAATCACAATATGGGTGGAAATGAGCTGTGTTACTGGCCTGAGCCTGCTCCTTTAAGCACGGTGGCTTATGGGTAATGTAGTAGTAATGGATGAAGAGAAGTGCGTTGTGTGTATGTCTTGCACGGCACTCGTGCTTTCAGTATGTCTGTGACAAATAAACGGATCCAGTTTGCAAGGTTTATTGCCTCCCATGCTGCCTGTTTTGATAGCGGCCCAGACGGCTTGTTACCAGCACAAAACGAGCTAACACAGTGGTGTCGTTTACTACGGTATACGCCATGGAGCCGAGAAGGTAACAGCTGCTTGGCAGAGGTCTGCACTCTCTGAGCGCTTTTCTAGTTGAATATAGGAAATTGGTTATTATCCTTAGAAATAACACCTACATAGTTTATTTAGAAATGAAGGCTATTATTTCATAGACGTAGACCACAAACCTCCAGTCAGTTGAATTTGCCTGCGGTGAACTCATGCAGCTCTTTGTTTGTGAAGCGGTTTTATACAGGAAATGCAGTTCAAAGTGTTTTACAGATGACTGATGAGAAAACAGTTTAAGTATAAACAGTAGAATGATTTGAGACCATTGTAAACATGAAATAAAAATGATTCCAAAAAAATAGAACCAGAAAAAAGAGATTTTAAAAACCATAAATAAAATAAAACTAAATAATATTGATGGAGAAAGGCAAAAAAAAAAAAAAAACATTATTTAATTTAATCTATCAGCTCTGAAAGCTTTCTGAAGCTACTAGTGTCTAGATTCCTTAACTTCAGCAAACTGCTTATCAAACTGAATTAGTCTCACTAAAACAAACTTTCCATTCATTGATATCAGAGTCAGACGAGAAGTACATCGTGCTGATCTTCGAGAACGGCCTGGCGATGAAGGAGCAGATGATCTTGGAGGACATCCTGGGTGAGATCGGCAAAACCAACAACCTCAGCAACTTCCCGGCCAAGCTGCCCTTCGAGGAGGCCAACATCCGGCTGGTGAACTATAACAAGGCGACGAGGCAGAAGTGGGAGAAGGTTGGTGTTCTGCATTAAACTGCCACCCATGACGATTTAATGTTGTTTTGCCAGTTAATATTCTATGAGTTGACGAGTAATCAAGTCATGTTTACTGTTTTACTGTCTGTACAGATTTTTATTGCACCTGTTAGAGTGCTATAGTCCATCAAGGATCACTGAGTCGGTTTTTTTGTGAATCCTGCTGCTGAAAATGATTGTGTAGACCAAAAGTTTTGCCCCAAAATGGCAACTTTTCCTTTTGTTGTTGTGATTTTACAGTTGCAAGGAAGTTTGTTTGTGGGGCTTAATTGTAGTGTTTTGTTATGCTAATGCTACCACCAACACAATTAGTTAGCAGCTGTCACTGAATGTTCCCATGAAAACGCACTCTCTGTCTGTGCTCATTGTTAGGGATCAATTTTATATGCTACAAAACTTTCTGGCATTTGCCCACTTCAACAATTTTGTTCTCAAGCAAGATTTACAGGAAATTCCTGGAGAGACAGTTGTTACTGTTTGTGTTTTTGTAAATTTCCTAACTTCTTGCATCTCTGTGTAGGCGAGTCCATCACACACTCCCATCAAATTCACCCCTGTCTCCCCGGTTACCAAGGTCACCCCAGTAAGCAAGGTCACTCAGGTCACGCAAGTTTCCCCGGTAACGCCCGTCAACATGCCTGTACGCACACGGATGGCTACCCGCCAGCAGACCAGCACTTACTTTGAAGATGAAGATGATGATATGACCGACCTCCAGCCCACCTTCTCTGGACCAATCATCAAGTGAGTGACTTGGCTGTCACCTGCTGGGTCCTTTTCAACACAATGTCTGTGGTGCTGGAGCTGAAGTAGCAGCATTACTTGGGAGAAATATAAACCAGCTACATTAGCCTAAACAAGGTTATGTTAGCCACTGTGTTAGCTTAAACAAGGTAACATTAGCCCCTAAATTAGACCAGAAAAGGTAATGTTGGCTGCTATGTTAGCCTAAACAATGTAAGGTTTGCTGTTGTGCTAGCCTAAGCAGGATAACATTTTGCCACTAAGTTAGCATTAGCAAAGTTAAAATTGGCTGCTATGTTAGCCCAAACAAGATAACGTTGGCCATTACCTTAGCCTAAGCAAGATCATGTTGGCTGCTACATTAACCATGAACAATTTAGGAGCTAATGTTACCTTGTTTAAGCTAACACAGTGGCTAGCATTTCAGCCACTGTGTTAGCTTAAACAAGGTAACATTAGCCCCTAAATTAGACCAGAAAAGGTAATGTTGGCTGCTATGTTAGCCTAAACAATGTAAGGTTTTCTGTTGTGCTAGCTTAGGCAGGATAACATTTGCCACTAAGTTAGCATTAACAAAGTTAAAATTGACTGCTATGTTAGCCCAAACAAGATAACGTTGGCCACTATGTTAGCCTAAGCGAGATCATGTTGGCTGCTACATTAACCATGAACAAGATAATGTTAGCCACTCTGTTAGCTTAAACAAGGTAACATTAGCCCCTGTATTAAACCAGAAAGGCTACATTAGCCTAATAAAGAATAATCAATCAATCTTTAAACAAGGTAATACTGGCTATAATGTTAGCTGAAGTGAGATACTGTTGGCTGCTACATTAGCTTAAACAATGCATGTTACAGGCTACGTTAGCTTAAAAAAGATAATGTTACACGCTGCGTTAGCTGAAACAAAATAATATTAGATGCTGTGTTAGCTTAAACAAGGTTAGTAAGCAAGTAAAGCTTTATTTATGTAGAAAGTGCTTCACACACAGAAAACAAAGAATAAATAAATTACAGTATGAAACATAGTACAGTGACAGACAGATGAACTAAATCACAAGGCAGGAATGAAAGTCTATAGAAAGGCTTGCCTATAAAAAGAAAAAATAAGATGGTACAAAAATTAAAAGTGACACTAGCCACTATGTTAGCCTGAACAGCATTGCTACAACAGATGGAGCTGTCACAGTTCACAAACGATAAGAGTTATATTCTAGGATATAAACATTGTGAAGACATGTCAATATAAAGTTATTGTCCAGTATCTGTTGTACCTATGACATAATTGATGAGTTTACTACCTACTGTACTACTGAATTAAGTTGTCTGAGTTTTGAAGCTGGCAGTAGCACTGGAGCTGAAGAAACCTCAGATTTTTCTTTGTGCTAGTCAGTTGTGGTTCTGGACACTGCAGGAAACATGTCAACATTGCTGCTGAGTCCCACTGTAAAACTTGTCAATGTTTGTCTTCCAGGTTAATGGTGTACCCTCCTCCTCCTGCCAAAGGTGGCATAACAGTCACTAATGAAGACCTCCACTGCCTTAATGATGGAGAATTCCTAAACGATGTTATCATAGACTTTTATTTAAAGTAAGAATTTATGTAATTTCTCACTGATTACATAACACATGATTTTCCTGATTCTTATGAACTGTTACTAACATTGTTTTTCCACACTGTGTTAGATATTTAGTTTTAGAAAAATTGAAAAAAGAAGACGCACAAAGAATCCATGTGCTCAGCTCCTTCTTTTACAAGAGACTGAATCAGAGAGAGCGCCGGAACGTCCCAGATGCAACGAACCTACCGTGAGTATCCCGCATTGCCAACAGATGTTGTTTTATCAAATCACATTTAGAGGTTTTAACTAATATACTTCCCTTCATTTGGTTTCCCAGGATCCAGAAAAGGAAGCACAACAGGGTAAAGACGTGGACTCGGCACGTGGATCTGTTCCAGAAAGACTTCATTTTCGTTCCCATCAATGAATCGTGAGTCTTTAATTTGATAGATCACTTTTTAACCACTCCTTTAGCCCAAACTCAGATATCTTAAAAATTGCAAGGTAGTTTGCCATGAAATTGATCACAGATGTTCATGATCTCCAGAGGCTGAATCCTACTGACTTTAGTGATTCTCTGTCTTCTTCTGTAGCCACCATGAGGTTGACATTTATGTTCCACTTAAGGTGAATTGTCAACAAATTCTACCAGATTTGTTTACGAAAAGTTTAATTGAAAAAGACAGGGGGCTGCTGTCACATCAGGAAAGTGTTTAAAAGAAAGGCCTGAAGTGCCACAGCAATACATTTTTATGGTAATTTTTTTATTTATTTTAATCTGCTCATTTTAAAGCTATTTTTAATCTGTGTCAGGTGCAGTGTATAGGAGGTGACGAATATGAATGTGAATCCGTCACAGGTCAAAATCTGTCTTTAAAGTCTCTTGAACATTAGCCATGTGTTTCCCTATAAATCTTCTATGTAGCTGTGCATCTATGTAACTGTTGTGGTTACAAGTGTTTGAAACATGCTGAATTGTTTCCAGAACTTGAATTATTAACGTTCTGTTCTAAAAACAAAAAGGGGGGCATAACTGAAGCACTGTGACAAATTTAAACTCTTGTTTTGTCAGAGCTCACTGGTACCTGGCCGTCATCTGCTTTCCGGGCCTTGAGGGTCCGGTGTTTGAGCAGAACCCACTGTATCATGGCTCGATTCCAGCGTCCACCTCAGCTGCTGATCTCAAGTCAGAGGAGAACATCCCGGACCACTGCCGTCCTCTGTCCCCGGACAGAGACGGACTGGACAGCCCCTCGGAGCAGCTGTCCCCTGGAGTCCCAGAGGGGTCTGCAGAGGGTCAGACGGACGGTAACCTTGCCATTGAAAACTCTGCCTTCACAGAGGGAGCCCCAGAGCCGTCGGGCAACGGCCAGGTCGACCCTGAACAACAATTCACAAGTGAGTCAATGTAGAATGTATGGTGGTGTGAATTCAGGGCGTTTGATGATGCTGAGGTGAATGGATGTAAAAACACTTCCTGCAACTCAAAGGACCAGGCTTCAGTCTGCCCTGAACCTCTGAACCATAGACTGTATTTTACGGTTGATGTACTGAGATGTGCCGTCAAACACTGCTTAGCATTGGAGCCAATTTAAGCCTCAGAGCTTATAGGTACCATCTTTTTCACTTTGGAGCAAAACACTGATTGGTCCACACATAAGCTAATATTAGCTAGTTTAGCTACATCGTGCTAACAGGGCGTCAGGTATCAACATTAAACTTAGCAAAATATTGTTGACTGCACTGTGTGAGGGTCTTCTTAGAATACCTGCTAAAACAAGCACAGCAGAACTGCACGTTTTAAAAAAAAAAAAAAATCAATGTTTATTCTTTCAACTGAAGCCACAAAAGTGAGATGAATAGTGGGGCTGGATAAAGTAGTAGTAAATCCATCTGTCAATCACAGCTGTCAGTCAGCATCTACTCAGCAGACATCAAAGCCTTTTATAAATACGCAAATCTTATTAACAGAGCAATAATAATCACCAGCACTCATAGAGGGCCTGAACTTAGTGATTGAGACCATAATGACTTGTTGAAAATAAATATATATATTGACTTAATGTTTCAGGAGAGAAGTGGATGGATGTTAGAAGGGAGTGAGTTGTTTTTTGTTTGAAGGTACCTCTACTTTGGCTGCAGCCTGAGGCAAGGTGGCTCACTTGAGATGTGTTCGGTCGTTTTACACAAAAATGGTTCAAAACTGTTGATATTTTATCATGAATCTACTGGTATATGGGAAATGACAACTTCATATTAAATAGAGCTTCCACTTTGCGGTTTTAATCACCCGGTTGGCATTTATTTGCCGGTACTAGCTTGCGGTTGTTTAGTAACTTTATTCCTGACAGTGTCGACAACTGTCGTCTGAAACTGAATCACAACATACCCAAAATGAGAGCTCACCGTCTTTATTTCCCACTACCTTACAAATGATACATGCGCTACAGGTGGCGCCAGTAAAAAAAAAAAAAAAAGGTGATTTTACTTATCAGTGATAGGAGAGATTGGATTCAATCTAAAGATTACAAAATAGTTGGTTTTAATATAGAACAAACAAACCATTTAACTTAAAATAAATTTTAAGAATGCGACACGTGACCATACTGCAGTAATCTGATTTATTGAGGTGAACCTACTTTCTGAACCAGCTTTCTAAACCAGCTTTCTCACAAATGTGTTTTTGCTCAATGTCTGATTTATTCCCTCGACTCAAAAACTGGTTTTGCTGTGTAATCCGGTAACAAGCATTAATTAAAATGCCCCCTGATAAATAATGACCCGATGACACACTAAAGAGGTTATTTGTCTGATGATGCGTTGTGTGTGTTTTTGTGTGTGGCTGTGATTTTTCAGGCGAGTTGCACAGAATCAGCGTCTGCTACAGTTCAGGGAAAGGAGAGGACGACACTTTCACCTTCTCTGATGACCAAAGCTCCTGTCAGGTACTCAATGCTAGTTTCTTTCTTCGATTTTCAGCCTGTCTTTTTCCACTTCTGCTCATTCCACTTCCCTCATCTGCACATTTACTGAGTTTTCCTGTCTGTGTGTGCAGGATGAGTGCAGTGATGACGGGACTCTGGCCGAAGAAGCTGTCTGCTCCGACGCCTCCAGTTTGGCCTCCAAACCAAACCTGTGCAAACAGTGAGTGGATGCATTTGTGTGTTTTCACCTGCAGGAGGTGCTGCTGCTCTGCTGAAACAAACAGTAGAGCGAGCAAGTTAATGTGTTTTGTTGCAGCAGTGAACACTAATGTTTTCTCCTGTCTCTCTTTCAGGCCTTGTATTCTCATCATGGACTCCCTGCGTGGTCCGGCCAGGTCCACTGTGGTGAAAACTCTGAGAGAGTGAGTGTCTGCAGCTGCTGCATGTACTGACAAGCAGACAGATGGCATTTCCTTACATTTCTTTATGGTCGGATTTTGTAGAGCTATTTGGCCTGTTTCTTTATAAACAAGGCAATTTCTGCCTCTGGCCCTTGTCAGAGGTACAATAGAGCTTTTTCAAAGCAGACTCTCCACAGCAGGGAACACACAGGTGAAGCTAATTTCAGTAGTAATGGCTCCGTTACATCAAGTGTCCCAGTTAGCTGTGACAGTGAGGCAGCACACACAATACAAGAATCCTCATTTTGCACTGACTGTACCTGAGCTTTTCCTGCTATAGCAACTCAAAATTTCTGCTGTGGAAAAAAGTCCATACATTATATATTAAGGTAATAGTGATTATGCTTTTCTTAGATCAGATCATTTGAGATTTTATTCTTATTAACAGATGTGTATATACCTAAAAAGTCCTAAAAGTTCTTAACTCAATCATAAAAAGTCTTTAAAAAGTTTTATTTAATCTGTGAAAGCTCTTGTTGAGACGATCGGACCACATAGCGATAATGCTTTTAACCTGAACACCTAGAAGTTACATTTGTCAAATGTTTTCTCACTGCATAATAAAATTCTACACTTTTATGGAAAAGGCACAACTATGGCCAGAAGTAGAGAGACCTAAAATGAGTTTTTCATGCAGTATAACAAAGTTATAATTTTAACAAAGGTTGAATTTCTTTGCTTATTTTAGAAAAAATAGAGAAAACCCTGAGTCAACATGTACTACAACATTTTCGTGCCCACAGGTTGTTTCCAAAAAAGGAAAAAAACTGGCGGCTCTACATACTATAGATATTTAAATACTTCTTAAAATACTTGTTTCCCCACCTGTCTCCTCTCTGCTGTGTGAAAAGAAGCTGAATAGTCCCTAAGTGCAGCTGAATCACTCGAGGCTTCATGGTTGCTGCAAGTAGTTTTGAAATTTTTATGTTTTTTTTACATAATCTGGTTACTGCAGATGGTTTATTTTTATGCAAATATCATTATGTTAAGCTTAGATTTGAATAATTTTGCTGACGAACTGACACACTACTACTGACTACTACTACTTCATCAAAAAAGGTAATTTTGACAGATTTTCTAAAAACGACATGCCTTTCAAACCAGCTGGCAACTTTGAGATTCATAGTATTAATGTTTAATATATGTTCATTAAGGAATTGGGGCAAACTGTACTTCAAAGCTACCAAAATTTGTTATGATTAGTTTATATTTAGAAAAAATAGTAATCTTTATTTATGAAGCACTTTTCAAAATCCAAGTTACAAAGTTTTAAAGAGATTAAAACAAACATTGGTGTATAAAGACCAACACAGTGTTGGAAAAGTTTGGTCAAGATTATTAAATCAAATAAAAGGCAGTTTGAAGAAGCGCCTAAAAGAGGTCACTGACTCCACTGACCTGATTTCCTTGGGCAGATCGTTCCAGAGCCTCGGGGCCTCGACTGCAAACACTCTGTCCCCTTTAGTTTTCAGCCGGGCCCCTGGAACACACATACACAGACCTCTGCCCGAGGATCTCTGACTTCCTCCCAGTGCATTTCAGTACTGAGAGGTCAGAGGTATAACTGGGAGAGAGGCCATGAAGGGTCTTAAAATAATCAGTAAATCTTAAAATGGGTCCTGTTTAAGGACCGTTTATCAGCATGGTCCTTTTTTCCTGCAGCATCAGACTTTGGAAACCCTGCTATAGAGGATGATACCAAAACAATAACCAGTAAGGGTGATGATAGATGCTGCTGGTTACTGACTGTGTGTGTTTTAGGTACCTGGAGGTGGAGTGGGAGGTACGTAAAGGAAGTCAGCGGAGTTTTGGGAAGGATGTGATGAGGGGCTCCAGCCCACGTGTGCCTCAGCAGGATAACTTCAGCGACTGTGGAGTTTACGTCCTGCAGTATGTGGAGAGCTTCTTTGAGGTGAGGACTGTTGGAAATACAACGCGTAATTAACAGTTAATTTAACTGAAGACCAAACATTTTTATCATGGAAGGATTTCCATGTCAAGCAGTAAAATGAAATACTTAAATGAGGTCTTTGATTTGGGGGCCTGGGGCTACTATTATATGTTAGAAATATGTATTAACTCCAAAAGTCCTACAAGATAGCAAGAAATTACAATCAGACATGGAAGGTGGAAGGGGTTGACCCCAGCTACATAGTGACCACATGTACACGACATTGTAAAAAGAAAAATGATGGCGCCTGCAAGGAGACAGCGACATTTGACAGGGTTGTTTTACCAAGATTCAAGACAGACAAACAGTTTTGAGCAGATCAGATTTGCACCTGAGCAGGGACTATTTAAGAGAGAGTACAGGGTTTTCATGAAAAACATTAAACAGGTAAACAATTCAACCTAAAATAAAGAAATGATGCTCTCAAATGTAAAGGCTATCCTCTTGGTTAAAGATAGAAAAGTGTCTTCATATGTTTTTATTGATGAGATTACTTTATACTGTATTTAATTGATGATTTAAAGTACACTCCAGAGGACGTTATGTGCATACACACCTTATATATGTAATAACATGTACAAGTAGCTCATTGTAATGGTGCAACTGTATTATTCTTTAAAACAAACAAAAACACCACATATATTTATTAGTTTTATTTTTTTTAAATGCTCAGTAATTTCCTAGAACTACAGTAGGGTATGGGACTGAGTTAAAATATTATGCAGCTCATGGCCATAATTACCATAACTAACTAACTAATAATTAATTAACCATCAATAGATTTTGGCACAAAGGAATATTTCATTTTGGTCTTGGGAATGGGAATACAAAATATCATCAGTTTTATGCTTTAATCCTTCGGTATTGTCACTTTTTGACCTGCAAACAGTCTTTGTCAGATTAGGAAATAAAAGCAAACATACTCTTAATTTAATAATTTTTTTTTTATGTTTCCGTGCAGAATCCGATTCCCAGCTTCCACCTGCCCGTGAACCTGTCCGAGTGGTTTCCTCAGCAGAGAATGAAGACGAAGCGCGAGGAGATCAAGGAGCTGATCCTGAAGATTCAAGCGCAACAAGAACAGGGCAAGAAGGAGTCCGACCAGGTCGAGGCTCAGCTGGACTCTCCTGAGGAGCCCGAAATTGAAGAGACATCTGGGTCAAAGGGCAGGCCGTCAAACCTACTCATCAGCCCCTGAGTCCACCCCACCCTCCTCCTCCTCCCCCGTCACTCCCAGGCCCATGGGGGCGAACCTGATTGTACGCTGCTGGTTTCACTTCAACGTGTCTGAACGGTCCTCGGCTCCCTCCATTAACCACAGACATCAAACCACACCTTTAAATTTGTATTGAATAAAACATGTACTGTAAATATGCTGGAGTTTTTCCGCTGCCTTTGTAATTTACTGTTTTATGACTCATTCATGAACTGGCCCATTAAGTTATGTTTTCATAGATGTTCTTCTCTCCAGGAGGATCTGTGCAGAAGATACTGTTTCGCTCTTGCATAGTTATTTTTTATGCTTTCAAGTTGTGTAGAGGAAGATAAAAATGATAACAATAATAATAATAATAAAAAACAGGGAAAGTTGCTGTTATTTCGTAAGTTAACAATCCACGCGTCTGGACAAAAGAAACTGTTTTCAGAGAGCTGATTTGCAGCTCACGAGTCACATACGTAGTTCAGTGCTTGTTGTGTCTCTTCGATGTGGAGTGGATCAATTTTCAGCATTAAAAGCAACATTAGATGCAAGAGCACTTCCTTGGCCTTAGCTTGTCATTTGTGCTGTGTGTTGTCAGTAAGTTGTGAAGAGATAAATGTGTGACTGAAGGTTGTGTATGTTTATAATGTATGATGTGTGCAAGTGCATTTGGTTATTTCCAGGTTCTGAGACACTTAATCTATGTAACACAGTCCACTGTAGATTCAGAGAGTGTTCAGTCCCAGACACGTTCTGAAATTTATTTTGATGAATATGATTTAGGACAATGGATAATATTGGGCATTTTCCCCCCACCAATCAATGCTCAATAACCCATAATGACAAAGAGGCAACATGTTTATAGAAACGTTTGGAAAAGTATTCAAAAATCATTATCTAAAATCTCTCGTATACAGAAGTATTTACAGATCATCTCTGGTTCTCTCAGATTGGATGTAAAGTGTCGTCAGGTCCCACACATTTGTGTAGTTTTTCTTCAAACACTATTGTGTATTTGGTTGTATTCATCCTTCGCTTAGTTCTGACCAGGCCCCTTGTTCCTACAGCAAGATGTTTTAACATTTAGTAGCTAGACTGGATATCTGTTATTCAGTTCGTCCTAGTCAAAAAGAAAAAATTATGATACCCACATTGTCCTTTCTAGGAAAAATTCTCGCTTTTAACATTTAAATGCATTCTGTTTTGCATTACAAATATCTACGACCATGACTAATTGTAATTCTAGTTTCAGATATTCCCTTCAATTCAAGATCTCTACATTTTTCATTTTAGGTATCTCAAATTAAATTTGAACCAGTCAAAATGAGGTAGATATGTCAGACTGGAATTCTGCCAAGTCAAAATATAATTGCGGATATCCTCTATAAGGCTTTTCAAACATGCTATAACACTGTAACCATGTTTTACCATCATGTCAGAGCAGCCTGAGACAAAGTTCTAGTAAATTTCAACCACAAGTCTGATAAGTCCTTGCTGGAAAGCTCTTCCTATGTCATGGTATTTGCTAACAATCTTATCCACCCCAGCTCAACACACTGCTAACACTGTTCAAATGCTTTGCTGGACCGATATCCATTGAGAACCCTTGAGCAGCATCATGCACAACAATCTGGACTAGGTTAGAATCATGTTATGCATATGTAGAATAAAAATTCTGACTTGTCACAGTATAATTACAACTAATCAAAAGTGTGTTTTGGATAGTCAGCTCAGCTATTTAAATCGTAAAGCAGCTTGACATATGTTCCTGCTGCTGAGCAGAAGCCTGCATGATGATGCCACCACCATGCTTCATGGTATCAGCAGGTGGTGAGCCGAGCCTGCTGTTCAACAAAGTGGTAGCGCTTGGAAGTCTGCCAAAGAGTTCAATTTTAATACATCAGACTAGAATCTTCTTCCTTCGTCTGAGTCTGTTAAAGGTTCAGTGTGTAGGATTCGGGAGAATCTCAGTACCTCAGAATAAACAAGCCAAACATTGGCTCTGGAGAGGGGTTTTATGTTGAAGTATGGCCACTACAGGTTCTCCTGCAGCCTGGAAAGAGAAGGGCATTCAATTGGTTGAATTGTCAACCTCAGCATTAGATGCTACTAAATATAACATTGGACCTTTAAAATACATCTACAATACAATAAAAGGGTGCTGAAATACTCAGACTTCACTGTACTCACTGCCCGAGAGAGTTTAAAAGTGTCAACATACACATTTTCCTTAAAAGGAATTTAACATAAAATAATCAATAATAAATAACATTTTGTCAAAAAAATAAAATGAGACAGGGCCTTATGTAATACAGATAAACTAAAATATACATACACTTTGCATATACCACACTTTATGTAAATATTGATACCCGAAGACAACACATTTATACAGTCTGCAAGCAAATATCACTTCAGCACACTGTACGTTGACTTGTTTTAAAGTCTGTGAAACTTTATGGGACGGTTGTTGCTCAGCTACACCTTTAATTCTAAAACAAATACAGAGACGCGTTGTAGAGCTTTACATGAGCAAAGAAAAGTATTAGTATGATTTTACCAACAGATATGAACAGAGTACAGTTGCAGCAGTTACAAGTTGTAAGCTGCCCAAAAGGCAACAAGGGAAGTAAAGGACAGAAACCAATCAAAAGCACAAGAGAACAGAACAGAGTTGTTGAGGTTTACAACATATTCAGTAGATTAAAGTGCAGCAAAAGCTGAGTCTATATCCAGCTGCTGTCCTGCAGGAATCACACAAATGCTGCTGGGCGTCATCATATCTGAAACCTGCTGCAGGTTCACTTGATCTGCAGTCATACAGTTTCAATATATGCAGCTGAAATCATGTTTGTTTTTTTTCCTGTGAAGTTTTTCAGATTTCAGATTTACAGCCAGAAAAGGCAGAATGTTAAGAGTAGAATTCAACTACAGGCATCGCAGGTTAAAATGTTTTCAAATATTCATCGTTGAGAGCAGATGAAGTGTCAGATGAAATTAAAAGCACTATGAGGTGTTGAGGTGTCAGTTAAAGAGTTGCCATGGTTGGATTACGACCAAAAGTGTCAGAGGGGGACACAAAATACCACAAAGAAACGCAATACCACGACAAAGAGACACAAAGCCCTAAGAAAGACATACAAACTACCAGGAAGACACAAAACAACCACAAAAAACTTGCTCAAAACTTCGACAAAGACACAAAATGATCAAAAAGACAGAACAAGGAGACATAAAACTACTACAAACACACAAAACGACCATAAAGCCATGACAAAGATGCTCAAAACAACCACAATGACATACAAAACTACAAAGAGACACAGAAGGACCACAACACCACAAAAGAACTCACAAAGCTACAACAAACACACAAAACCATAGAAAGACATATGAAACTACCACAAAAACATAAAAAGACCACAAAACCACAACAGAAACAGAAACAGAAAATGACCACAAAATACTACAAGGAAACACAGAATGACCACAAAACAACAAAAAGGCACACAAAACTACAACAAGGACACGTAAAAAGACACAAAGCGGTAGAAAGAGACACAACACAACTACAAAACCAAAGCAAGGAGACACAAAACTACTACAAAGACACACAAACTTGAATACTTATGCAATCACTTAGTTAAATTACATTTTAACTTAATAATATTTCTTTATAGAAATTTGCTTTCACTTTGACATGAAAGAGTCTTTTTTTTTTTTTTAAAGATTTATTTTTGGCCTTTATTATTAGAGAGGACAGGACAGTGGATAGAGTTAGAAACGGGAGGGAGTGGGGAAGGACATGCGGTAAATGGCCGAGGTCGGACTAAAACCCAGCACAGCCGCTACGCCTCTGCACGTGGGTCACGCGACATAGCCGCTAGGCTATCGGGGCGCCAAATTAAATTGACCGCGATTTAATGTTAGAAAGCAATGACAGGGAAAAACTTCCAAGGAGGGTGAATAACTTTCATAAACATTGTATATGAATTTCAACTATGTAGTCCATAAACAGTCTCAAACACCGTCTCAGCAGGGCCTGCATGTCCTCACACTGGACGTCTCCACTGTGTGGTCTGGACAGCAGCAGGTAAATGCAGACAGGTGCACTGAGTGTCAGTCAGATGTGTCTCAGGTGCTTCACTGTAAAATGCTGCTCTCAGCTTTCAGTTACTGATGCAGTGTTGCGTTACTGGACACTAAAACATTCATGACTCCTGAGCTGTGTTTTGTTCTCCCACTTATGAGCTTGTTTTGAACCCTCACAGTATTATAGCATGAAATATAAATTAAGTGCTTCAAGTGTTTATGGAAGTAAATACCTGGACTGTGATTCTCTTTGACCAAATACTCAACTAATCATCTAATGGTTCACTTTCTACCCTGTTTCAGTACTGAGAGGTTTCAGTGAGGTTTCTGTCTTTTCTCTATATTTTTCTCTATATGTACTCATCTAAAAACATCTGCAGTTCCATGACAACGTAGCAAATACCAACTGTAGATGAAGCGCATGTGATGTTATTAAAAGCTACAATATGGACCTTGTGGTGAGATTATTTTGTAACAATGTTCTTTTTCTAGCGGTTAACTACATCTCTAAAACAGAGATATTAAATTAAGATTTTTTTCTAAATTCTCTAAGCGTCACAGGTAGTTGAACTGTGTGTGTCATAAATAGTTCAGTGTGTGAGCAGTGACAGATGTAGGAGTTAAAGCATGGAGATGAATGCAATTAGAAGTTCCCTGGTCTCTGGACCAGAGCGTGTGTGACAGTTAACCCTTCTTTTGGAAAACAAATCACACTACAAACTGATGCAACACTACGAGAAGACACAAAATGAGACAAAATTCTTGGAACAACTACAATTTAACATAAAACAACCAGACGGAGACACAAAACTAACACAAAGAGACACAAAACCACTTGAAAAAGATGCACCACCACCACCACAGAGAGACACAAACCTCTTCAAAGAGATACAAAATGACCACAAAATGACACAAGATCACTACAAGAAGACACAAAACCACCCCAAAGCAGAGCCGGCTCGCCCATATAGACAAATGCTAAGGGCGTCGTGGCCTCCAGGGGGCGCTACAAAATCGGGAAAAATTTCACCTTCAATATAATTATATTAAAACTAGTTATTACTATTAACTCTTAAAATGGAAAATCTCCCATTGATTCAAATGTAAAGCAATGCCCAGTTAATATTACTACAAAACAATGCTATTTGATTTCTTTTGTAAATCGCTGATGGAGGGGGGGCGCCATATAAAATCTTGCCTAGGGCACCACATTGGGTAGCCCCGGTTCTGCCCCAAAGAGACACAAAATCAGCACAGAGAGAGACAAAACTACTCGAGACATAAAACCATCATGCAAAGACACAAAACCACGACAAAGACGCACACAATCAACACAAAGAGACAGAAAAACCTCTCTAAATATACACAAAACTACTAAAAGTGACACAAAACCACCCAAAAAAACCCCCACAAAACCAATGCACTGAGACACAAAACTGAAACAAAAAGACAATCCCACAATAAAAAGACATAAAACCACTACAAAGTGATACAAAACCACCACAAAGAGAAATTAAATGAACACAAATAGACACAAAACCAACACAAAGAGACAGAAAACCACTATAAATATACACAAAACTACTAAAAAGAGACACAAAATCACCAAAAAAGATACAAAGGTGCCACACAAAACAAAACAAACAAAACACAAAATCACAACAAACAGACATAAAACCATTATGTGACATAAGACCACCATAAAAAGACACAAGACCACCAATAAAAGAAACTAAAGCACCACAAAAAGACATAAAACCATTACATAGAAACACATACCAAAGACGCACAACTATCAAAAGATACAAAATTGAGAGACATTTACACACAAAAAGACAAAACTACAAAGAGATGCAAATGCTGGTTTAAGGCTTTTTTGTGATAAATTCTTTTTTGTAAGATAAATGCAGAAAACATACAGAAACAGGGAAGATTTGTGAAAAAATAAATACAAAGAAATATGCTCTGTTCCCGCAAATGAGAAATTCAGTCCACAAACAAAAAGAAAGTCTCAGAGGATATTTCTTTTGTATTGTGTGAATTTTGTGTTTAACTGCAGCTGATCACATTGACAAAGCTGCTATGAAACAAATGTAGTTATCAAACCAAATATTTACTAACCACAGACTGTTTCAATAATGCTCATGCAGCCTGCAGAGGCAGCAACATGTTGGACTGCTACCGTTGTGACGGGATAATTGTCGTGTCATTAATACTTTAGTGCTCCGTCTGACACTCGTGTGTGTAATGAGCGTCTGTGAGTGCAGCAGCAGACAGAGATTAGCATTACTGTTGTCGTCTTTGACATTATCCCAGTTAATCCCCAACCTTCCTGAAGCCCAGTGAAACACAAGTACAACAACAGGGGAGATGGTAATTACAAGACACTCTATTTGTAGAGGAGTATATGTATAAAGTAGCAGAAAATGAAAACGATCAAGTAAAGTACAACCTTAAACGTACTTCAGTGCACGAGGATAGATAATGTCCTACTCAGTTTGTCTCCATTCCTACCTTACAGATAGAACCACACTACTGTTGCTACAGGAGATGGGGTACCACAGGGCTTTATCCTTGGTCCACTTCTTTTTACATTTTACATAAATATCATCATTACTTCAGCATCAGTTTCTGGAGATGTCATGCCTTTCATCATGCATTTTTTTTCAGTTCCTCTTTGCTGAATGGGGTGTGTTGCCCTGCCCCTCTCTTTAAAATACCTTAAAGGTGTTTGTTGGATTCAAGTCAGGCGACATACTTGGCCAGGTCATAGTTTTCACTTTTTCTTCTGTTGAAAGTCTTGTGTGGTTTTGGCAGCGTGCCTTGGATCGTTATCATGCTGGATTCTTCTTGTTCTTCAAGCTTCTGCAGACTGGGAGTCATCTTGTCAGCCACAATTTTGGTATATCCACAGACATTCATGGTGCATCTATAAATGTCATCTCCCAACACCTTTTACACTCATATCATCACATTCCAATCTCTGTACTTCACTGTTAGGACTATGCATTCACTGTGATAGTTCTAACCAGGTTCACTGCAAACATGTTGCACCCCATCTGAGCCAAACAAATTTATCTTAGTCTCATCTGACCAAAGAATGTGCTCCAATTATTCATGAGGCTTGTTTTTATGTAATTTTACACTCTTGTGCTAAAGACAGGGGCGCCTCTTAAAATTTTTTATAGATGTGGCAAGATGCTAAAAATCTTGGGGTGGCACACCAAAACCAAAAGACAGCTGAATTTCAGTAATTCTGTTATGCTGTTGTTGTATATAGGCTAGACAGTTAAGAAATCTCATACTGGGGCGCCCTGATAGCCTAACGCGTGACCCAAGTGCTAAGGCGTAGCGGCTGTCCCGGGTTCAATTCCGACCTTGTTCGTTTACCGCATGTCCTTTCCCCACTCTGTCCACTGTCCTATCCAATAAAGGCATAAAAAGCCAAAAATAAATCTTTAAAAAAAAGAAGAAATCCCATACTGATATATCTTGTTTTTTTATTTTACAGTCAATTTTGCTATTATAATTATTATCTGATGTGCATAGACTAGTATTAACTTTTAACTACTATGGTGATCGCTGTTAAAAATAGACCTGAAGGAGAGGTGATGCGGTTTACTTGAGGAAGAAATACACACAACATCATCACTGCCGCAAATATCCTGCTGTATAATGGAAAAAAATGCTTATAGTAAAATTAATTCTGACAGAAAAACATTTAGACTTTAGTAAACAGATCAAACCTTTACAGTAAAATAATATTGAGTTTAGCTGAGCTCGAGACCTGCAGCTGATAAACTGTGATTCTGTGTGACAGCTCACCTGTCTGAGATGAAGAAAAGTCCATAGTGTCATCTACCATTAGATCATGACTGATCCTGTCTCAATGTTAGTTAGAATTTATAATTATAAGTAATTCATGAAGTTACCACTGTGTTGTGATGAGTTGTGTGCATAAAAGTAAACCTCTCTCGCTTTGGAGACGTTCATATTCATCCTGCTGCTGTCTGATGCTGCAGGTTTTTAATCAACTCAGAGGAAAGACTCCTACAAACAGAACTCACCTTCAGCTCCTGCTAACACTTTGAGGTCTGTGCGTCGCCTCCATCAATTAAAAGCAGCCAGACTGTCTCCTTTGTGATGAGCTGCACAGTCGACTAGCTGCTGCGACACACAGCCCTAACAGCTATTATTGCTTTTACTCAGGGCTGGAAAATCCTGGTCCCCGAAAGTAAAAATCCTTTTCCATTCTAGATATCTCCCTCTTCCAACACACCTGATTCAAATGATCAGCTCATCATCAAGCTCTGCAGAAGCCTGATAACGATCCTGGCCATTTGAATCAGGTGTGTTGGAAGAGGGACACATCTAGAATGGAAAAGGATTTTTACTTTCTGGGACCAGGATTTTCCAGCCCTGAACGTTCTCAAACCAACATTAAAAACATGTCTTGTGTTACGGCCACTGGCATCAGTGCGCCGTATTTCCGTTGTGGTAACCCTTTGTTCC
>OMNN01000436.1:0-20547 GCA_900302755.1 Chromis chromis | reverse complement strand
GGAGGAGTGTTTGTATAAATACTTTCACTGCCACAAGGGGGAGACAAAAGTTCCACTCTGCAGGTTCACAGCAAAACTAAAGTTCCATCCATCCATTCATTATCGATACCTGCTTTATCCTGTCTAGGAGCTGGAACTTATCCCAGCTGACTTTGGGGTACAACGTTCACCAGTCCAACACAGGGCTAAGACAAAGACACAAACAACCACTACGAAACAAGTTCAAGATTTTAAAAAACACATTAGTTAACAGTCAAAAGCTCAGTAAATCTGCTTCATCTGGACTTTGTGGTTGTAGATTGATCATATTTGGTTGATAGTGGCATGGCAACATGAGCAAACAACCCCACAAAAGTCACATTTGAACTCAAACGTTGCGAAACTGTGATTGTTGCACAAAGAGAAGAGACATCACAACTTGGAACAAGTTAGAACATAGATGGCGCCTCGCTGCCTCCGAGTCTGCCAGCAAGTGCGATATTTCCATGTGATGTGAGCACTGAGATAGCCCCTTCTATTTCAAACCCATCAAATGCCAGCATGCCTAAACTTGTACCAATTTAGGGGCAACATCATTCATGGAATGTGCCCTACAAAGATCACACCATCACAGGTGCTGTTAAAAGAGACGGTCTGGCCTGCGGAGGACCTCCTACTTGCATAACCAGCTGTTCTTGCCCTTACCCATCACCCCCAAAGATGACAGTTTGAACAAAAGCTGAGACCCAAGTCATTTTGACAACATGAAGTCGGAAACGTAGATGTTTTTGTTAGTTTGTTTATCATATACTTCAGGAAATGAAGAGGACTCATTACTTGCATTTAAAACTGTAATCTTTGGCCACCAAAATTTCCACTTGCTGAGAAATCCAACCATCAACAACGTCCAGTGAAACTTGGTTCACGAAGGTACCAGTGGGTGGATCCTTCAAGTACAGGGAAAGGACACATCTCTTGACTGTATTTGAAGAAGCCTTCAAAATGAGACAGCCTTCATCACGCATTCGGTCTTCAAATGCAGCCTTAGAAGGGTACAGCCCCTGATCTGGCATCCAGCTAGTTTCTGGAAAGGCACATCGGAATTATATAACATGACTCACTCCAAAGACAATAGAAACAAGCTTGATATTGGTCAGGACAATTCTATCCTTTCAAAATATTGATCGGGACATGTCGCCACCATCCATTTGCAAACCTACATCAAATAGGAAGGGAGCAAAACTTCTCATTTAAAGACCTGCAAACAACGAATATTTGCTATTTATCGGACTAAACTATTTCAGTCTTTAATTGGTTGTCTAAACAGTGAGTATTCATTAATTTGTGTAATTTTTTGTTTATTTTGGGCCCATTTTGCAGCATGAATATTACAATATATGCATATAATGACATCTTACTGAAAGTATTGTCCATTTATTGTGTACGTATATAAGGTGGTGTGTGTTTCACAATTATGAAACCAGTAGGGGAGGGCATTGCAACCCCCTATTTTTTGCAGCAAACCATGCCTCCCAGGGCGAACCTGATTGAAATCTGTTCAGAGTGAGAGCTCACCATGATGTGCCCACCTTATTACCAGCCCTGTCACTCCATTACAGAGTGACAGAATCTGATTACATGCCCCGTCTTAGCATCCTAATTGGGTTTTCCCACCAAGACTTTTCCGAACCCCTCGAATCACAACCCCACCACTGTGAATACAAAATCACTCAGCGCACATTAGCAGATGATGCACCTCAGGAGCGAACGCTGCTTTGAATGAGTAATTGTCTTCACGGGGTTTTTCTTTGCTTTAAATGGAAGGAATACTGAATTGTTTAAGACTTTTAGCGAAGAGTTAGTGAAGCAGAGACAATCATTTATGGTCCGAGTCAAACTGCTACAAGACTGAAAATTTATGAGCATGTTCGAGTCTCTTGTGAAAAGCGTGCTTGTCTAATAAATATTTGATTGATCTTTTAATAAGTGAGAAGCACTGCTTGGGGAAGACGTTCCTGCGTAAATGTGTGATTTCATCCGGCTATGAGGAACCCGAGATGTAAAAGTTGACCTAAATATTATATCTTAAATGCAAAGATTAAAGATCTATGTTTTCTGTGACAAATGTAAGGATTTGGCTACTGAAAGGACGTCTGTTTTTGATGCTTGCAAAGCTGTAAACACAAGTTATTTCAAGGTGCATATTGTTCTACTTTTATTCAAATGAAATGAACTCTTCTGAGCATCTCCCACACACCGGTCCTGCTACGAGCCTTGATGCAGATGAGACCTTCAGTGAGTGACAAAGACATCATTCAACCCGTCTTCTTTGTCTTTCATATGTGGAAAGAAATACAGCTCCAGCTCCTTAGCCAAGTAACACTCAAACCTTTGATCTTCCAAAAGGCCTTCCATTGCTCACACAATTTGCAGTCTTCATCATATTAATTTATCTCCCCCCTCTGGATTACCTAAGTAACACATTCAGTAAATACCATGTGGGATAATTTAGTAATCTTCAAAGAGAGGCTTGAGAAAGAAGACTTGTTCATGTCCCAGAAAATTTACATATTTTCACTAAATTTACATATTTTCTGGGACACGAAGATGTATCGGCTCCTCTTCCTGATTTCCATCATACTCACAACTTTTAGAGTTTTGTCTAGACTGTGACACATGAGATGTCAGCTAATCATTGTGTTTTTCAGTACGGCTAAATGTGTAATACTCCTGTGCAAACCGTCTGCTAATTAGAAAGAATTTAAAATACTGAAGATGCTACAAGAGACACTGTTGGTTTCTTAAACGTCTGTCTCAGATTTATCAACCCACAGCATGCTGGCTTTAATGTTCTCCACCCGGTCAGTATTTCCGAGCTTTGTCCAGGTGTATCCTATCAAATTAAATTGCTTCCAATACAAATAAATCAGATTAACTAAGCACACAGTCTTATTTGGCACTGTGCTGTGACAGATGAGTGGATGTTTCATGTACATTAAATTTGACAAATAATTCAAAGTTTTATTATATCCAGATGCTAGGAAGCAATTCCCAGAAGAGCGGTAGCTGCTGGAGTGAGACTCCAAACTGGGCAGACTGTAACTAAGTGCTTCCTCAAGGAAGTGAATAGCAACAAATAACATGTATGTTTCGACCCTCAGTGGCCCAGTTCCGTTTAAAAGACAGAAATAGCATGTTTTCATTCAAAATTCATGTAATGTAGAAAAATAGTCATAAGGTCAGTGGTTAGATGCTAGATGCCTCCACAGTCCTGTCAGATGAACTGTTTCCTCAACACCATATGTCATGTTCCAGATGTGTTTACTTGAGTTGATTTTCAAACCAATATTCAACCATTAATGACACAACAGTACATTTACCATATTTTTGCAGTTACTGTCAGCTTATTAGAGTGTCCAGTCCAAACCTTTAGGCATTTTTCTTTTAATAATTCTAAACATCTACTTTTATCTGTTATTTTACAGTATTTCAACCAGTTATTTACTTAGAGCTAGCTGGTGCTTTTAATCCATTACTTTTATTACTTTAACATTTTTTTAAGCTAAAAAAAAAAGTTTCTTTGGGTCATTTTAATCAACTTTGATTACTTCTGTTTCACTTTGACCCATCTGTCAGCCTTCTATCCATTACTGTTACCTGTTTCAACCATTTATCCATCACATAAAGGTGCAATATGCAAGATAAATGAACATAAATATAACATAATGTAACAGCAAATGACTATCTGCGATGTAAAGACAGTGGAGTGATGGCATTCTCAACAGAGATTGAAGTCACACTGCCTCTGCATGTGTTCTCAGTTTCACTATTCTCTGTTTTGGCAGCCAAACTGGTGGCACATGCCTGTTAGTGCATGTGAGTCCTTCCCTTTGAAACTGTGGCCCTCCCTGTGCTTATAAACACGAGTGACCTCCCACAATGCATTGGAAAAGCAAAAGTGCAGTCCAACATTCAGCTGATGGTTAGTGTAAGATCTGTACTGCTGTTTTAAGGCTCACCTCTGCTAACTACTTCTTTGCTAGTGTCTGTTCAGCCCCGGCCTGTTTATGTCTGTTTCAACACATGGATCTGCTCCAGTCCCTTTACAAATGGACCTGGTTGGTCCATGAGTCCACTCCGGTCCAACGGATTGTGGAATATATAATGCAATCTATTTTGATAATATTAGCATGTTTTAACAGTAGTGGCTGGATTATTTTTTTCATTGTCCTTTGTCCACAACTATTTCGGTTGTAAATGAAAGTGAAAGTAAACCTCTGAAACATTTAATCCATTACTTTTGATTGAATATGTGGATATATTTTATAAATTAAATCATAAATTCTATTCCATCAGATTAGTTGGGCTGCTAAGTATTTTTCTGTCAACAAGATTGAAAAATGATATGGATTGTAATTGTCTGATGGCATATGAAAGTAAGGACAATGAAAACAAGTAACAAAGTGGTATTTGGGTCACTTATTTCTGAGGGTTTTTGGACACAGTATTTGTCACAAGTACAAGTGTTTGACTGCCAAACTGGGAACAGATTTGCTATCAGTGCAGCATAATAGTGACCAATAAAATGCTGTCTCGCACATTTGCCAGTTTCAAGGAGAAAAAAAAAGCAGCTGAGCAAACAAGCTCTCCAATCTGGCAAACACACAATGTTGAGTGCACATGTCCCAAACTGGCCACAATGCCAGCCAGTCTTCTGGGGAAATGATGCAGCGCTAGCCAGGACATAAGTTGTGCCGAAGCTGCATACGGATGTGCCCTGCAGCCCTTTTTTTATGCAATGCCTGCCAAGCTGATTTACAGCCTCTGGGTGAGGTTAATCACTGCATGGTTTGGGGACAAATTGGTAAGGCAGGAAAGTGAGTCATTTGCACCGTGGTTGCTGACCTCTCCCTCCTTGTCTTACTTGACAAGCAGATTATTTGCTTTTCAGGGTAATAGCTGGCAGCACAGCAGTGACATTACAAAGCCAGACAGTTTTGGTGGGAAAAATCGTATTTATGTGGCCAGCAGTTCAGGTTGAAGTTAAGCAAGCAGAAAAAGGTGACATTAGGGATGTGGGAAAAGGGAGCTGCTTTATGTTTGATACTGTATTGCTTCTTAACATATAAGAAAAACATGTAAGACCTTTTCACCCAATGTCTCACAGCAATGACAGAGACTTTTCTAGTTTATTACACTGGCTGCAGTATCCCAATCAATTGGGAGTAGTTGCAATCAATTAGCTTTGCATTATTTACTCAGTACGTCCCTGTGGGAATCACTCAGACAACAGCAATTACTGTATCGCCCGTCTACTCCCTGGCGCTCTGGCAGGAAAACTGATTGCAGGCTAATACATGATTCCCGCTTGGTACATGCAATTTATTATTACTCACTATGTCCAGTTGAGCAGATACATCCATCTTTCTACTACAAAAATAAGCATTCACGTTAATATCGAGGAGTTAAAAATCCTGATATTATACTTTAATTTCTTTTCATTTGTAATTCTTATCTTCTGTTGTTCACATAATCCTCCTGTACACTTTGCACGTTGACCATCTGTGACTAAACTGGCAGCAGTTGGGGGAGGGAGGCCATGCTAAAGCAGCTAATGCAGTGACAAGACTTGTACTTCGGGGAATACCATTAGTGTCCAGTTAGTGAGCGAGATGGCCATCTGTGATTACAAAGCAAACTTTAGTGTTTCTAGTCCTTTGGCGATATGAAACATCTGCGACGAAACTGCTCGTGTGCAGAATATTCACACACTGTTTCTGCATTTCGAGCAATTTTGCTTTCACATATTTTTATGAAAACTAAAGCAGATCAGAGGGAACCTTCTTTACTAGAAAAAAATATTGCTTTTGGTAAATATGTGTCATACAAATTAATCACACAGCACTACTTGCACATAATAGCTATAAAGCACAGTATAATGATGGGACTGGTGCTACGTGTGTCCTTGCTTTCACCCCATTTCTGCCACTGAAGTCTATTACAGGGGACTTAATAAAACTTAGAGCATTAAAGGGAGAGGGAGATTTCGTGACCTTCTAGTACAATGTTTGATATCTTGCAGCAGTAAAGTGGGTCAAGTGATCTGCTCACACCAGGATTTGACAAAAGTCTTCTTCTTTCTTGTGTAGCAGCCTGTCAAGGTAATTATCAGCAGAGGGAAAGTGTGGCTCGTATGGTAAAATGCCCTTTAGGAAAAAAGCAGCACGCATAACATGTACTCATGTGAGTTTATGACAAGACAATATGGCAGTTGTCATGTTATTAGGGTAAAACAGATCTGTTTCATGCTAGATACTTTCCCAGAGAGTGGTTCTTCGCCTTCTGGCTTTACTGGACTGTGAGGTAATTATGTCACAGACGAGGCAGGTTTGTGTAATTAGCAGAGGCAGAAAATGGTTTGGATGACTTGAATTGTGCACATATTCGAGGTGCAACTTATAAAACACAATGAAACTCTATGAACTAAATCAGCTCTGTTTCCCAGCCAGTTCCATCGTCGTGGAGGCATGAAGGTAAATTTGAGTTTGATGTTTTGCTGCTTGTTTAGAAAATTATTTAGCTGACAGGAAAAAGCTACTGAACTGATTTACTTTAGACTGACATTCCCCTTAACAGTCAAAGATTTTTCTGTGTATTACGCAGACAGGCTTCTAATTGGCAGGAATGAGCTCTTGCTCTTTACCCACTGCCTGTATTGCAGACATTTGCAGCTCCTGGATTTTTCCTTCTGCAGCCAAGTTCATGGACACACGTGCCTTGTGTGCACTTGTGCATGTCGGGTTGTCCAAGGGAACATATTTATAGCAATGGCATATTTATTAATGTATTATTAGCTAATTAAATAAAGAAATTTGAAGAGAGGATAGAGCCAACCAATGCAAAGTAATGGAGCTATAAATATAACATTACAGACGGGACAAATCATTAATAACAGACCACACTGAGCGAGCTCTGACTACATTTCATTAGAAATGATTTCCTCTATTGAGTGGATTTACCCTTTAACTGACTCAGCTCCAGTTGTGGGGCGGAGATGTTGCACCTCCTTTCTCATCAGTATTCACAGAGAGTTTTCTGTCCTGAAATGCACTTGATAAGACTTGCCACGCTCTAATTTACCATAGAGGGGAAACAGGCGGATGAAATTGCTCCTCAGAATATCATTCCCATGACGAATCAATATTCCACTAAAAAGTTGGTTGTTACATTTTTTTTTAGTGACCTTTTGAACTGTTGTTAACAAAAACGCGTGAAACCTACTCGGTTAGAACTATTGCATGGCTTCAAGGCTGCACGGAGAAATGAAGTTTATAATTACACCGGCGAAAGTTTACACGGTCTTGAGTGAGTGTTGAATTCAGGAAATGCTGCAATATGTTAAAAGACATAGAGAAGAGTAGAGGCCTGTTTTTGGTGTTGTTTCATTGGGCCCACACTACCTGCAGCTGGAGACTTTACACGAGGCCTAAGCTCTAATAAAAATAATAAATCATTCCTTCCACATTATGGATTCACTGCCCTTTTTATGACAATCCATAGCTTGCTTCAGAAATGTGTACAATAAATACATTAAATAAGCCTGCAGCTCCCTTTGCACACTGATAAATACATGAAAATGTTGCTTCACAGAGAGTCTAAGTTGCATTAAGAGCTGTACAATGAGTACCATGTTTCTTATTTGCCAGAGTTCTCACCTCATGTTTCAGGGCATTTTTCACAAGTCGGTGAGGTAATCCCTCATGTCAAGGGCTCCTTCAGAGCTCAGCAGAGTGTCGGCAAAATCAGCAACAGTCGAGACCCAGGAGGTTCGCCGGCTGACTTCTTCCTGCGGTGTCATTACCTGTGAATGGCAAGTGTGTCATCAACATTATGACAAGTACGTCAGTCAGTGACACACATCGTCTCGTTTCGGCTTTTAGGATGAATCTCATTGCAGCTGCTGTCGCGCTGATGCCTCCGGTGACAGAAACGTCAGAGTCATGACAGCGTTTTTAAGATTAAACACGAGTGGCTGAAGGTATTATCCTGCAAAACTCTACCCTCACATATCCCTACATCTCCTCCCTGCGTGTGCCAAACAAGAGTCTAAAAGACAAACACGCAAATGAGGTGATACTGACACTTAAACACTTCACTTAAAGCGGGGATGTGTGTTTACATTGAAGTGATTGGACAAACTATCACTGGATCCTCACTTTCTTCCTGCTGAAACAGTGTGTGGAGGCAGGTTACATTCATTTTCATTAACAGCGGACAAATTGCGTTTGGGAGGGACTTAATCGGATTGCGTGTTCTGTGGAGGCCTGTGGTTTCTTATACAACCTTGTGCTCCATCAGTTGGGGAAATTTTAGATTTGATTACTTGATTGATTTGATTATTCTGATTTAATCAACAAAGTAACTACTAAGAAACTGGCAGTTTATTGAGACTGTCCTTGATTTTGGGCAGGTAACAGACAAAAACCGTACTAACAGTGATCAGTATGAATGTTTGCAGCACAAAAGCTACATGACTTTTACGTTTTCATAATTTATATTGGTTCTTAAAACTTGTCAGCCTTGTTTTTTTTTTTTTTGTTTAATATTTGATTAAACTACTAACGATCAAATATTTGTCAGAAGAACTTCAATGAAATTCTCTGACAGTGAAATGCTATAAACACTGAAAAGAAGCAGCAAAGATTCAAGGATGTTTTTATGAGTGGGATAATTTGATTGTTGTTGATGTTTTTGTCCTCAGGAGATTTTAAAGGGGACTGTAAAAGTGTTCATGGACATAACACACCCCGGTATAAACACACTTGTTTTCTACCTGAACAAAACCTTAAATTGCAGCTTTAACTGTGTCCTATTCAGCGTTGGTCCACTGTAATTGTATGTGCATTGCTGTTCTTGTCACATGTGAAAAACATCTGGCGTTTGTCAGAGAAGAGTGCATCATGTACAGCTTACTCCCAGGAATCTATTCTTGTATGTGACAGGCAAAGAATATGGAAAAGGTCCCAGATACAATCGGCATGGCTCTATATTTTTATTTCTGGAGGCAAAGTGTGAGCTTTGGTTAGTATCATGACTTTAACTCTGCAGCATTGTGCACTGTGCTTTAGAATACAGAAGAACAACATCTTTATTTGATCAGATCAGATCAGTAGAGAACCCCACAGGAATCATGTACAGAAACAGGCCATTGCCTGCAACGATGCCACTCTAATAAAGAAGCATGTACTGAAAGCACATCAAAAACAAATCCCTACGGTCCAAAGTCAAAAGATTAAAATCATTCGACTATAGGCTCCAGCATGCCACTGCTCTGGTACTGTATTGCGTCTGTGCTTTGCAGACACACATCTGCTTGTTGTAGCTGTCTGGTAACACTTGGGAACAGTTTCAGAAATAAGTGAAACAACCGGGAATGTGGGCTACTCTTCTTCATGTTTGTGCTGTTGTTGGTCCTTTTGCTTTAGCCGCTGCCACAGAAAAGACAAAAGTCTGTGGAGTGGAGTGGAGGGAAACTGAGAGCTAAAAATATTGGATCGATGTCGGACAGCATTACTGTTGCATCAGCAGCCACAAGCAGTGCTTATAAAGATATTCACTGTTCATCACACCGAAAGGACCCTTTACCCTTTCTGTTTTGAGTCAACCTTTCAACCAATCAGTGTTCATCCTACGCACAGCATCATCGCTGAAAGGAGACGACACACTGGTGAACGCAGAGACCAACGCAAACAGACACTAACGTGGAACCATAAATCCACTTTGAGGCTGCGCTCAAAATCACATACTTTTTCTTTTTAATTTAAGTACGTACTACAGCTGCCCTAACAAAGTATGTACTTTTTCACACAGCATGCATACTATTGGGACGCATTATGCTGTCATAATATTGCACCTTAAACTTTGACCATAGTGCAGTCTGTAGTGTGAAATGAGCCGTCATCTGTTTTTGCACTCTAGCAGCTCTAGTTGTTTATACTCGCTCAAGACACTGTGACACCTGCGATGTAACTGCACTGAGGATGGTGGATCAGAATGGCCAGAAAAGCATTTGACTCGCATACTGCAAAATCTGATCAGATGTAGTAGAGCATCCTGGTATTTTTGGCAGATTAAGTTTGGCATACTATATTATTTAGACATACTAAATGTTTTTCTGGCATACTACGCATATAGTATGGTAGTATGGGTATTGGGATGCATCCTTAGAGTCTGCAGCCATGTTGTGAGGCTGCCTAGAAAAAACTGTGCCTTGAGCTAAACTGCTAAATACCAGCATGCTAACATGCTCACAATGAACAGTGCTAACATGCTGATGTTTAGCAAGTATTATGTTCTCTATCTTTAACATTTTAACGTGTTAAACAACTGTACTCACAAGTTGTGACCTGATGCTGGCAAGAAATGAAAAGTTACTGTTGGAAATTAGGTGTTTTACCTTGTTAGCATGTCCAAATGGTGTTTATCTGCTGGAAGAAGTATGATGAGCGACATCATGTCACGTCAACGCCATGGCTAAGCTTTTCCACCTTAAAAACTAAAGTGTACAGCTGTCCGTCTCAAAAACATGGATTCAGACTTGCAGGGTTTCATATGTAACAAAAATAAGAAACCAATTCTGTCAACTTGCAGAGGAGGGCTTTCTGTATCATTATTCTTTTCTGAAGAAGCTAAGTAATTCCAATCTTACAACTTGCCATTGTGTAGCGAGTAATTTCACAGTATTTGAGCAGAGTCGTAGGTGAGCTGGTGTGCTTGGGTTGCAGCGAGTGTGTGGCGATAGAGACGAGATCTGCACATTTTAGAAGAAGCAATGGTATAGAGTTACATCTATGACATTTTAAGGTAGGAAGATATTACCATGGGAAAAGATGTCATTTTGACATATGAGATGAGTTTTTAGAGGTTCAATCAATGACTGGAAGTTTATTATAAGGGTTCCCTAAAGTCAGTACAGATTAACCTATGAGGGACTAGAATTGCTGAACTAACATTCACATCAATCCATTCAATAGCTGTCAAGACATTTCACTCAAAACCATAACCTCATCATGGTACTAGAGAAACAATCAGAGGATCACCAGAGTCAATAGGATTCACTATCTGATTGCCCTGAATGTTGGTACAACATTTCATAGCAATCCATCAAAAAGTTGCCGAGAAATTTCAGTCTGTGCTGAAGTGGCTCACTGACTGACCAACATCCCTCCCTGGAGCCACAAAAGATCAAACTACAGTCAGTGATAATGAAACTTTGAACTAAACACTTTAATCCACCTTTTCCTCTTGGGTTGGCTGTAACATTCTTTTGACCAGTATATTGCTATAACAGAGACATGGAAACAGGTCAAACCAATTACCAGACCAGGAAAAATGAGAGTGGAAGACAACAAAGAAATACAGTACAATAAGGTCACACTCTAAGGTCGGTCTGAAGAGTCAATTTAACAAGAAAGGGAATAAATTCTCTGTGAAATGAAAGGCACACTGTTTCAAGGTGACTCATTCAAGCACTGGACTTCAAGGCTGAACATGATCAACAAATCACACGTGATTTCAACAATGTAGAAACAATCCTAAAGGCTTCTGTACCTTTTGTATCGCAGCAATTAATTTTTTTTCCCATTATTTTCTGTCTTTCTGTGAATAGGGACCACTTCCTTCTTGTTTCATCACTGCCAAATCCATGTGGCACTTCTTCTGTTGTTTTTATATCTGTAAGTTATGTAGTGTCATATATTTAGTAACCTAACATTCATTAACCTCAGCAACGTCCTTTTGTATTTCTATTGTGTGCTGATACTGCCTCACCTCATCGGTATCTTCATTTTGTGTTTCCTGATTTCCCCAGGTGTTTCCTTGCTGTCTCATTTTTTTTAAAAACAGCCTCCTCTAAATAAAACTACAGTGCGCTGATTGTCTGGGGAAATTTTCTGAATTTTGCCTGCAGTGAAATTGTGCCTCAGCTGACCTTCTAGAGGTGCTCACATAGCATATCTCTGTTATTGTTTCAAGGTAAAATCCCCTTGTTCAGCTAAAAGAATGAAAGGTCGTGATTCTTCCCCCAGGCCTGGAGACAGTTGGTGATGTCTGTCCACTATTCATTTCCCATGAGTTACAACAATATGCTGCAGCATGCTAATATCTTAATCGCTACACCGGTGAGCACGCAGACCTTGTGACATCCTTGAGAAAAGCCAGTTTGATAGACAGGGGAAGGGCAAACCAGGATAAGATACGAAGATGCTAAAAAAAGAGAGAGAAAAAGTACTTTTTGAAGTCTATATTTGATTTACAAGAGCCAGGGGTCACCACAACTGATATGCGATTCTGGTGTGCTTTATGTGGTGTAAAACTATAAAGCACACTATAAAGTCCTGTGTTTAAATAGTTGTTGATTTGACTAAGTGGAATGAAAAAGAAAATAGAGGGTAAAACCATAAACACAAGACTAAAAATCATAACAGTAGTAGCAGTAAATAAGTAATAAAAACAATGAGGAAAAGAGAGGAAAATGAACAATAAAATACAGTAAAGAAAATAAATTGGATGATAAAAAATAGGTGATAAAAATGATAATAAAAATAGAAATAGACAACATCACATAAAAGCAAGCCTATAAAATGGGTGTTAAGAGGTAATTTAAAGGAAGATACTGAATCATTGCTGAATCAGTATCTTCTTAATGATTAGTCTTAATGATTGTACACAGCAGGCATGTTTGCAGCCACATGTGTAGGTTGTGCAATGGAAGCACATTTTTATTCATGCAAATTAGAGTGTGTAGATGCAGTTATACGGCTTGAGTAGTGACAGAGCATGTTGCATATATGCATCCTGAGCAGCAACAGGGAGATAAAAAAGTGCATGTGTGTGCATGTAAACAAGACTCATTTGTTTAATGATTTATGCAAATGGCCAATTTGTCAACTTTGAAACTTTGTAGCTGCAGGTGTGATAGGAAGGTAACAGGGTGTTGAGAAGCCGGACAGCAGAGAGGAAGAAGCTACTGCACAGTTTGAGTCTGAGGTTTTGTCTTTGGGACGGCCGGTGGACACAATGACACAATGAAAGAACATTTATCATTGCCGTTGTTTGACCTGAAGTAGCCACTGCCTCATGCACATTGTCATCTTATCTAATTTGAGCCTGTAGTCTGGAAAGCTGTGATGGCCGTGCCCACAGCCACACAAAAGGTTGAACACCATTACCACATGTTCAGTTATTTTGAGTTACAGTCACTTAAATTACATACAACACACAGTCAGGGTTAATTATGTCAGTTTTAGTTATTGTGTATATAGTTTTCCCCTTGTGTGTTAAATGTGGTCTGATCAGCCAGTATATATGTTGCCCCAGTGTCTCATTCTGAGGTCTGTTAGTTGAGTCTGGTTTTTGTTAGCCTTGTTTACTGTAGAGTTATATTTTGTTGACCTCTTTTAAGGCCCCTATAACTTTGACATTTTGATTTTGTTGCCTTCAGTCATTTTGTTTTGTAAGAACTACTTTGTTTTTTGAAAATAAATTCATCTTTTTTTTGGACCTTTAAACCTGTGTTTTTGTGCTTAACTGCTTGGTCCACGACAAAAGCATTGAGGTGAACTCCATTGAAAAGTGATTTTATAATTGGAAAAAAAAAATCAGGGATGCAGAAGATTACAAACCCTCTATTAATAGTTTCAAAAATAACATTTAACTGCTGTATGAGTTTGTCATTAATTGTCTGAGAACCATGAATGTCTGTTATTTCACTGTGTACCCAAGTACTGCACCACACCAACACTGCAACCTCTATAGAACAGCAATACCCAGCTCTCAGGGGCAAATCACGGCCACCAATATGATGCAGAATGAAAATAAACTGATTCACACTGTGATTTTTTTATTTGTTTGTTTATATTATAAATGATTAATAGTGTCCCATGGCTGTTACTGTTTTTTTGTTTTTTTTTAAATGAATCATTTCACACAAAGATGAATTATAGGCCTTTAAATGCTTGTTCATTTTATCTGATAAATGAATTGTGAGTAGCCTGGCTTAAAAAAAAAAAAGGGTAACTCAGGTTTGTATGAGCTTCACCAACAACTTATTAGACTAATTGACTGCACTGATTGATTGTTAGTAATGATGTGTGGTGATTTACTGATCCTGACCCTTTAAGAAGACGCATCAATTAACACCAAGAGGGAGAAGAAAGACATGACTCATATGATAAAGGAAAACAACACAAGCACAGCACACGTACATGAATACATAAATACTCACACACACTCACATATGCTCCTTACACAACACTTGGTGTGTGGCGTAAACACTGCACAGAAGAGTTCTCCGCTCTTCCTCTTCCCTCAAGGCCTGAAGCTGCTGAACTGAACTGCACGACGCAGATGAGACTCGAGATACAGAAAAAAAAACAAATACATTTTGAGAGTCTTGCACTCGGTACAAGAGATGTTTAAAAATGCATAAGCCATTAAAGTAAAACATGTTCTTTTGTATCTCGTGTTTTGCTGAGAGCTTACAGCCAGCAGTGCTGCACTGGTCCTGCAGGAGATAATGGAGGACTGTTCAAGCGAATCAACGGCCGCAGCAGAATTTCAGCTGACACTGTTTTTGTCTCATTCTGTCAAGAAAATCTATTTGTAAGCCCATTGTCGCTTTTCTGTGAGGAGATAAAGTGAAACACAGGGCAGATATGTCAGAGTGGTTGGGGCCACTTACAATGAGAGAGGACAAAGCTTCTGACTGACAATGTGAGCAACTTGAAGTGAAACAGTGGATTGATTGGTGGAACTCTGGAACTGATTAGCAACTGCGATGACTGACAATACCTCAGTAAGCATGACATATTCTATCACATAAGTGGCTTGGGACTATTTTGAGGTATTTGAGGATCGTTGAAGTAAAATGATGGATTACTTTGCTTTAGACATTTCAAGTCTCTCCAGATGAAGGTGACTGCTACTCAGAACAGGGGTCTATCTGTTGTGTTACGACACTATTTTGTCATTCAACTGAAACACGGTGAGTGACAGATGCACACAACACTGTCATTTCAATCAGATCATAAAAACACACTATTTGTCTCTCTCTTTTGTTTTGAAGAAATTCATCAGAGACCTCTGCATCCACCGCAGTACATTGGGCTTTTATAGATTTTTTTTTTTTTTTTTGAGGTATAGCATTGAAATATCACTACAAACAATGTAACCAAAGTTCCTTAATTGGGTCAAGATAATATATTCAAGCCTTGTACCAGTGGTATTGATACTGATATTTTTGTCCTTCATAGAGAAAACCTTCAGGGATGTAGTCCGTTCTCGTACCTGTCTGATATAGCGATTGAACTCTTAGTTTCTGCTATCAGGTCCCACCGTGGGAATCAAGGGATTGACATGAGCGGAGCTAAACATAAGCTGTCACTGTATGCACATGACCTGCTTCTCTGCATCACTGATCCAATCAAGAGTCTCCCTCACCTCCTGGACTTACTAAATCTCCTTGGAAAGCTCTCAGGCTACAAATTAAACCTATTGAAAAGCCCACTATTCCCTGTTAACAAGGTAGCTAGGCAACCAATTTCCTTTGAAAGTCAATCAGGAATGCTTCACATGCCCCAGAATCTGTGTCACAAGTTAATTTAGTACTTTTTCAAAGTACTTTTATGGTGTACAAAGAGAGACCTGGAACACTGCTCAAACTTTCACTTCTCCCCTGCAGAGTGCATTATTTCTGTCAATGAAAATACAGGTTTTTATACCTATTTCAGATGATGATCATATTTTTTTTCCAACCAGATTGTGTGTGTGTTTTTTTTTTCTACAGCTGCACTGTTTTATTCCTAACTTTATTTGGAATAAAGCCCCTCTTGGATTTTAAAGATATTTTTTGGCCTTTTATGCCTTTATTGGATAGGACAGTGGACAGAGTCGGAAACGGGAGAGAGTGGGGAAGGATATGCGGCAAACGCCCGAGGTTGGAATCGAACCCGGGACAGCCGCCACATCTCCGCACGTGGGTCACGCGACATAACCACCAGGGTGTCGGGGCACCCCCCCTCTTGGATTTTAAAAAGCAAGTCTGAAGATGATGCAAAGGCGTTCTAAATTTATATACACTAATCACCCACAACATTAAAACCACCGACAGGTCAAGTGAATGACATTGACCATCTCGTGATAATGCAATGTTCTGCTGGGACACCTTGGGCTGTGACATTCATGTGGACGTTATTTAAATTTTTAAGTATCACAAAATGTCTTGAGGAAAATGACTAGGATCTCAGGGCGTTGACCTGGTGAACCCAGATCCAAAACTGATCAGGTATAAGGGGTTAACAAGAACAAGCCAGATTCAAAGAGGACCCACAAGAGACCCACAACGTCCTGGTTCCACACACCTCCAGAGGTCATGTGTCCATGTTCTGATGGTCAGAGCTGTTTTGGCAGCACAAGGGGGACCTACACAATATTAGAAAGGTGGTTTTAAGGTTATAGCTAATACATTACATAAATATACTGGATCACCACATTGTCAGACAAAGAGATCTCTATGGTCAATCACTGATGTACAATCTAGCCTTCCTGTCGCGTCAGTCTCCTTGCCATTATTCCAGCTACCTGTGAACCTTAAGAATCAAATCGCATGCTTCAAAACTCAAACAAAATATGGACCCAATTTAGGAAACATTTCAGTTTCATGAAAACAACTGGCTTCTTTCCATCGACCTTTAAACATCGCTTTCCACCTTCACAGCTGGATCTGCTATTCAAGGCCTGGCATGACTGTCGTCTCTGCTAACCTATTTAAAGAAGATACATGCAAGTCATTCTGTTTCTTGTGCCAGGATATCTCAGTCTCTCTGGGACACATGCTTTGGTTTGCCAATCTCTGACTCATCAGTATTAAACAAAGCAATAAAACCTAACCCTATTGCTGCTATCTTTGGAATAGTCCCAATGGGGGTGGTCCTTTTGGGTCAACTAGGGAATGCAATTGCATTGACCTTCCTTTATTTGTTCAGTCTAGAAAGAAGAAATAAATGTGTTTTAAATTGATCGCTGGGAGAAAAAAAAGTAAAACCTGATCTCAGTTTATTAGTTATGTTGTCAACTGGAATACAACATACAACGCCTTCTCTGTATGATGCCTGGCTTGCACTGCCTGAATGTGACAACAGATGGCCTGTTTCCATACGTCAAGATGAAAACAGACGACACCGACAGAAAGAAGTTGGAAAGAAAAACAACAGCAGCATCATTTTCTTTTTCCCTGTTACTCTGCATAATCCTCAAAGCACCCTGCCAAGAGTTTTCACAGAAACTTTACTTCTGCTAAGGATTATCCTGAGTAACTGGGACACACTGTATGAAAAAAGTGCTGCTGTTGTGCCTCTGCTGAATAGTGGTATAAGGCGTATACCATGTAATGCAGCATCTAGTTTGATTTCAGTTGGGCGCCTTTGTTGGAATCATCTTCTTCACTTTTTTGCAGTGTTGTAGCCAGATTATAGCAATCCCATCACTTCAGGTTGTGGCTCTTAAAACGAAGCTTCAGACTCCCCTTCAGTTTAAGGATGTATATGCGTTGTGAACAGTTTCCTCTAAGATTGTTTATTTCATTAGAGGCCTGGACAGGTAACATCTTCCAGTAATTAGTAAAACTGCTCTTAGTTTGTGCCTCTGTCAACTATCAAAGGTGAACTTAATAAACATCATTTTTCAATTATGTCAACCTTCATGATGCCAAAAAAAATCCCAAATCTTATCAAAACTACCGGTGCCACACAAGACATATTAGAGTCGTTTTTTCTGTCATTTCAGTGACCTAACCCTTCCAGCTAATTGGTTTACCAAAGGAGACACAGCCATTAAGTGGTTTAAGTAAGTACATTTACTAAAATTTAGAATCTTTTATCCTTTATTTAACCAAGGAAAGGCTCTTTGAGATTAAGAATCTCTTTTACAAAAGTGTCCTGGCCAAAACAGGTTCATATTAATAGGTTACAGACATAAACACATAAAACTATGTGAATAAGGTGTTAACTGTCTGTTAGTGTAAGTGAAGATTACACTAACAGACCCAATTTTGGGTTGTAATAAATACTTTTACTTTTATACTTTCAGTACATTTTGCTGAGGATACTAACAGTACATACATTATTTAAGTAAGGTCTAGAATGTAGGGCTTTCATTTGTGTGTATTGCTTCTTTTACTTAAATAAAAGATCTGAGTACTTCTCTGATCACAGCAGAGACTAACCTGGGAACACAATCATTCCATGCAGGTTTAAAGTAGTTAACTTGAATTTAGGAGCTCCATTAGTTAAATGGTCCACTAAATGAAATGACCACAAAACCAGAGGTTTCCTAATGAGAAGCCTGCAGTTACAGTAATCATGCAATCAAAATGAAAATGAAGTGCAAACAGCAGTCTCAACTGATGCCAATATTCAGCCATTTCTTCATTTTATATTAACCAGTGTGAGTACTAAGAAGGTAAATTATTAAAGAGTGTTGTGAGCATGTGATTTATTTTGATACAACCAGCTCCACAAGACTCGTCACTACAGGGAAACTAAAATAATATAGAATTTGAGGCTTTAAAGAGTTCAGGAGGAGTATCCCTTTAAATTTGATGCCGTGGTTTTGCTAAGAGGATGTTCTGAAGCCAAGGCAGTTGAGGATTTGTTCCACATGCATCCTTCAGTGATTAATTAAACAAAGGAATCAAGGCGTGTGTCTTCTATAAAATGAATGATTTCAGGGCTTAGCAGTGCTCCTCGCACTCTAGAAGCCTTAAGGCAGCGAGCATGTGCGTCTGTTCTTATGTACAGCCAAGATAAACAACCTATCTCTGCGCATATGTACGTATGAACATGCAGCTACACACACAAATGCTCATTCATGCAAAACACATACAGTACCTCCTATCGACCGCTGCTCATTCATGTGTCAATAACACACAGTGTTCTCCAAGGCACAGTGCATAACTTTAACTTCGAACACGCTGTACAAAGAGGAACACCTGATCTGATGCTCCCTCTGTCCGCCGCTGGTAGAAGTAATAAATGAAACATGAACGCAACGGTGTCCCTGCTCATTGTTAATTTCTCTGACTGACGCATTCGCAGCTCACTCCCTCATTTTTTTCCCCTCACATGGGGATGGTGAAATCCCTCATCTCCCTTCATATGTTACATTATTAACAGGCATGCTGAGTTTGACAAGTACATGGCATACCGGAGGTGAAGAAGTAGGACTAACCTTCATACCTGAACGCCTCATTACTGAAGTTTGGGAGAAGTAGGAGTGAGGGACAAAACTGAAGGGGACGTGTGTTCTCAATCTCTCTTTCATCTTTTTGGTGTGTTACGCTCACATGTGTGCATACGCTCACTGCTTGTTAATAATGAAGCAGGTGCACAGTGTGCCATACATACTGATCACAGCAGAGGGCTTATACAGTATTATTCATATTGCACAGATGAACCCTTTCACTTGTGCATGTTTGGATTTCTCTACTTGTATTTTTCTAGCCTCTAACCTGAAGTTTAATCATACAGAATCTACTAATAATTCCAACCCTTAAACAACATTTTCGAAGAAGTGTTGACTCTTAAGTTCTAAAATACATGCAATGCACACACGCTAAAACACACACATACATGTTATTATTCCAACATGTTCGCTGGTCATGCTTTCATTCAATCTTCACAGATGTTGAAGCCATAATCCATGAATCTGTTGTTGTAATCTAATCGTTCTTAATCTATTCATGATGATAGGGTGTAAAGATTTATACAGTTTGTAGTGTAATCTATACCAATCAGCCACAACATTCTGACCACTGACAGGTGAAGTGAATAACAGTGATCATATTGGTACTATGTGGTGTTCTGCTGGAAAACCTTGGATTTTAACATCCATGTTAATGAGACTTAGACACCCAAATAAACATTGTCCCAGAACAAGCACACTCCCTCATGCAAATGGCAATCCCAAATGTCACTGGCCTACCCCCACAGGAAAATGCACCCCACCACATGGCAAAAACATCAACCAATCAGGAACATCTTGAGGAACATGACAATGGCCCAAGATGTTGATTTGACCTCCAAACTTCCTAGACCCCATTCTGATCAAGCATCAACAGGATGCAGTGGAACAAGTTGGATTGACAGAGGCCCCACTGCACAAGCCAGAGTACCCAAAGGATCCACTGCCAACGTCCTGGTGCCAGACCCCATAGGACACCCTGAGAAGTCCTCTTGTCCATGCCCAATGGTTCAGAGCATTTTGGACCACATAAAGGGGACCAACACAATATTAGGCAGGTGGTCATAATGTTATGCCTGATCGGTGTAAAAAAAAAAAGAATAAAATAAAAAAAAAAAAAAATAAATTAAATTAAATTAAATTAAATTAAATTAAATTAAAAATAAAATAAATATTTATTTTTTTTTTTTTTCAAATATATTTTATTGAATTTTACAGTTAAATCACATTGGTCACTCACACCCTTGTTGTATTCACACACGCACACATCCA
>OMNN01000435.1:0-19425 GCA_900302755.1 Chromis chromis | reverse complement strand
AGAAAAAAACAGCAAGAATAACCAGTGAAATTAAAAGTAAACACACAGAGCAAATTCTCAAACAATAAATGAATATATATCCATGTCCAAACATATCCACAACAGAGCAGGAAGACGTGCACACTAATTTGGACCTATCCTTTTCTATTGTCAAATATAACTTAAATAATAACCTTGCTATATATCGTATTTACATATTAACATACAGGCACTAATTCAACAGTAGCATCCCGAGTGTAAGGCATGCTACTCTTGCTGGATTCGGCACCTGCATGTTTATAATGTATGTGTAAGTTTTACATTTACAACAACCTGCATTTGATAGGATTTGATAAATCCTAACATTTAAAAAAAAAACAGAAATCCATCAGCAATGAAGGATTTTGTCTCCAAACTGGAACATGTCATCATTCAGACACTGTGATTAAATTACTCTCTATATACTTGAGTGTGCAGCATTTTTAACGTTCCTTCCCGATCATAAATAAGTTACAGAAACTGCCAACTGTTGGCATTTTATTGGCCACATTGCGACTGATTCTGCAAAAACCACTGGCATGCATTCTCCACAGAGACAGCGGTGCAAGTAATGGAGAGAGTGTAAGTAAGTACACTGCTTGTGCTTGTGTCACTATGCTGTTAGATTTCAATGATGCTTTATACTGTAAATATACATGTAGCCTGTTATCCGTAACCACAACTTTCAGTAGTTCTGCTCTGATATCTTTGAAAATTACACAAATCAGCTATGGGAGGGGGCGTCCCCTGACAGGAAGCTGCAGTCTGTAGAGGAATACCCCCATGCAGTCAATTACTGTGGGGATTGTTGAGCTCCAAGCACCTGATGTGGTAGATTTCTGCTCCATGACAGCTGCTGATAAAGTAATGTTCTTGAGTGTTATTGTCGCAGTATTGAGTCAGCATGGAAATGCGTGCTTTGTATGTGTGTGGGGGTGGAGGTGGTGTGTGTGTGTGTGTGTGTGTGACGGGTGGGTTGCCTGCTGTCTGGACTGTGATGAGTCAGATCTTTGTAGTGTCTTGCAGACACTGTGGCATCATTTTTCCCTTCAGAGAGTCTGAGGGAAGAAGTGGAGAAGCCTGCCGGACTCCCTCAGGAGGTCCTTCCCACCAACACTTTACCTGGATCACTTTTTATGTGCATAACCTCTTTTTACATCTGTCAGTGATATCAGACGAGCTCTTGCTCCTGCAGCCCTCTGCCTCTTTTGTTTCCCTGTTTTCATGTCTTTCTCGGCTCTGCACAGCAGCCCATTAAACGGCAACCTCTGAGGGATAGCTTTATAATCATACATAATGGATGAATGGTGTGCAGGCTGCAAAAACCAAGTGTCAGAACAGTAATGTGCTGCTCGTGATCAGCTTTAATCTCCTCTCTGCCTCAGTAGCTCAACATCAGGTGACGCTCTCTAGCAGTACAGCATGTCCTCGATCCTCTGCGAGCAAATTCACAGAACCTTCAGGGTTAACAAGGTTTGAACAGAGGAGCTCTCTAACAGGGCTGTGTAGAGAAAGGAGTTCAACCAGATAAAGACGGAGCATTTCTTTCCACCCACCTCAGCATCTGGCCACAGCTCCCAGTCAGTCTCTAATTAATAGCTGTCACAGCAGCCACAATCAATATCGCCTCATTAGCCATGTTTGTGTAACTCTCTCCGCTCACAAAGGGTCAATAGATAATCCCGCGGATAGAAATGCATCGGCCAGACTTGAAATAAAAGCCACAAACTATCGATCAGAAAAAGGCCAACCATACATTTGTTTCCCCCATAGAGCGTTTTTTCCATAATGTTTTTGCTGTTGATGCATTACACCTGCGGAAAAATTGATTGGATGTGCACGCAGCACACACTTGTGTGGCCGCTACTGTTAAGTTTGCTGTGGGTCTGCATGGTCAGATTGGTAAGGAAACCAATCAGTGGACGCAAATAGCAAGAGTTAAATAGCTCCTCACTGATACTCAGATCACTTTCTATTTCTGTGATGTGTTTACTGTTATATTAGTATCTACTAATGGGATCATAAAGGAAGTCACCAATCAAAAAGCACTTTTAAAAGGTACTGAGAACACATTTGACATTTGTAGCATTTGTAATTTAATGACAATTCTTTAAAAAAATATTTCTATAAAGCATGATATTCTTTCTTTGATTTTAATTTATTGAATATTATCCCTGAATAAAATTAAAGCTGCACTAATCAGTATTTTTATATTAACCCCCTGTACCCCAAAATTAAAAGGCATGTTATCTTTGAAAATAATCACCCAAATTAAATCAATTTCCAGAGCCAGAAACTGTAAAAATAGAAATATTTCTCATATTTTCAACTTTCGTACAGTTGTTAAGCAAATCATGTGTGAGATGCAGTTCTGTCAGGAAAATCAACCAAATCTAAGCTTAAAATCACGATATTTCACTAAAATCTGTTTATTCTACAGGCATTAATTTAAAAAAAAAAAAGCCAAAAATAAAGCATTTTCCTCTAACAGATTAATTAAAAATCAAAAAAGATTCAGATCATTGCAAAACCCATGCATGGCTCAGCAGCGACCAACAGTCACATGACAAAAATTCAGTTATTTTTCAGCTGAACTGCAGGCTGTGTTTTATATGTGATAACAAATTAAAAATGCCAGTAATAACATACCTATATATGTAGAGTCCCCTTTTTTCTTTTGCAGTATTGGTAACATCTTAGGGAAAAACATTTCAGACCACGTAGACCGCCTCATGGCAGCAGTATTCCCTGATGGCAGTGGCCTCTTTCAGCAGGATAATGCTCCCTGCTGTACTGCAAGCATTTTTCAGAAATGGTTTGTGAAACATGACAGAGTTCAAGGTGTTGACTTCCCCAGATCCCCGTCCGATCAAGCATCTGTTGGATGTGCTGGAAAAACATCAATGAAGACTTTCCAGAATTTAAGAAACGTTTTGCTAATGTCTTGGTGGCGGATACCACAGTATCCAGGACTCAATGGGTCAGAGACGTGTGTTTGTTGTCTACACAATATTAGGCAGGAGGTTTTAATGCTGTGGCTGATCGGTGTGTAGTTAAGTGAAATGCAGTTAAGTATCTTAAGTTTTCACTGAAGTGTTTTGGTTTTGTGGCCCTTAACTTTAATGTTAAAATTCAGTCCCACTATCCTCATAAGTGTAATTTTTCGGTCACACCATACAGCTGTTTTCAGTGTAACTGTTAAACCTATTGTACATGACCTTCATGACACCAAAAAGCTAAAGACACAGTTTGGTGAACATAATGAAACATTTAGAACTAGATATTTCTCTCAAGAGTGGAAAACAAAACAGCTAAAATCAGAGTGAATATTGGACTTGCAATTGTCAGCTGGCCAGAAATACAAATGAATGCTAATGTTGTTCATATCTACTCGATATGTAAACTGTGTATTATCTCCTTTGCCATAGCAAATTCATAACATAATAATGCCAGTGCTGTATATATAGTATGATGCTCTGCACACAAGTGGCCAAATGCACAGAAATGATCTCATAGCAATATCAGAAAAATACATTAGGTGCTTTTTCCTGAAAAACAGGATAATATAGAAAAACATGAGATTAAAGGCCACTGCGTGGAGAGAAATTAGATTAGAGAGTGACATGTAGAGGCTGCCTGAAAGCTGATTTCTGTATTATCTGTGGTGATAAAAGCAGAAAATGGATGGATGTTCCATTTAGAGAGAGATTTTAAAAAATGACAATATAGTGTCATCTACTTTTCATAGCTGAAAATAATCTCACACATTTGCCTTTTCTGACATTGTTAAATTGTCTTACATGGTGTTAAACTGTTTTAAAACTGCTGTTGGGTCAGAAGACGAAGATGGAGTGCCGAGTGTCACAGAGAGGAGATGGAGAGACTTGTGCCAATAAATAAATTGGCAGTGAAAGGGGCAGAGGGTGGCAACAGGGGGAGTCCATCACTGTCAGGCTCTGAGTGCAAGAATCATTAATAGATGGGGAAGTAGGACCGCTGCAAAGTCTGTTATTTTACACTAATGTTCTCCAGTTGGACGGATGCCATTATGGATCTGAGCAGACTGTATATTTTATCAGCTGGGGAATTAGAAAGAAAATCAAAAGACAAGGTAATGAGTCCGCAGTCGCTCTAAATGCTCCACAAACAGCATTTCCTGTTACTTACTGAGCACCTATTCAGAAGCATTTGTATTAATGATGCAATACAGCTCAGTTTGGAGCTCATTTGTATTCCACTTACTTACTGGCAGACCAAATAAAGGAAAATATTGCTTTAATGACTTTTATCAGACTATAATTTCTGTAAAAACACATTTTAATACAGAGGGACTTTCTGAAATGCACCTTTCACTATTCTGCCATTGAGATAAACCTGTACTTTCACATCATTGGATAATTTAGTACTATCTCAAGTTATCTTATATTTTCATCCTGGTTATTCTTCAGTTTACTTGACAAGAGGACTGATTTGCTATGTTAGCAACAGTTTAATTTTATCTACTTGGTCTTGGTCAATTCAAAAACTAAGCAGCTGTCAGATTTTAGGATTGTATTACACATTTTAAAACCTTAAATAGCCTCCCACACACATACACTTGTGACCTCTCAATTCCTCATGAAACTGATCGCTATTTGAAATCCTTTGGCAGCTGACAGCTCCTGAATCTCACCTCATGATCAGAGGTCATTAAGCATTGATGCCCCTAAATTATGGAAATCCCTCTTAGAAGATCTGCGATTGACTAAGTCAGTCCTCATTTAAAGCATTACTAAAACATTCTTTGATAATAAGGTCTTCTCTTAACTGGTAGACTGTTTTATCTATCTATGTATTTTACTGTTTTATATTTTTGCTTTGTTGGTCTACATGAGTTTTATTCTTTGTATTCTGGTTATTTCATTTTGTTCTTATAATTGGTGTTTTTGTCTGCTTGGTTTCATCCTTTGTATCTTAATCTTTGCTTTGTGCAGCACTGTTTAGCTTTGTATTTCAAATGTAGTGTATAAATTATTTCCCTCAGGAGTTGGTGGAGACTAAAAGTAGTGCAAAAACAACAATGGAAATTGAAAGGTGAAGGAATTAAAGTGATTAAGTGTGTAGAAACATGACAGCTAATGCTCCGGTTTGCTAACACCTTGGCTGTATTATGTCTTCGAGGGGATAATAGGCAGTGTAAATGTTGCATTTACAAGTTGATCTGCTGCCCTCAACTGGCCGAATATAGAATGGTAATGGCTGCATTTTTTCAAAGCACTTTGACTTTGATTAATCTGTTCACAAAGATGGATGTCATTAGGATAGGACTGATAGTTAGTGGAGTTACTAAAACTAACTTTACCTCCTCCGCAGCTGCCTCCACAAATTAAGCAAGAGAATATAAGATAACACTTAATGAAATTCTTTAAACAGACAGTATTGATTTATTAAAATGTGCCTAAACATTCTGCCCATTAGATTGTGCTTTAAAAGATCAAATTGTTAACGTTAATCAGTTCAGCTATCACATCATTTATTTTCACGTTCTCTCCATGTGAGATAAATATTCTTACCTAGATTTAACCTAGATTGTTATTAGTGGGACTGACGAATACTGAGTTTTGCTTAAGCCTCTTTACTGACTGTCCAAACAAAGAAACATACTGCACACAAACTATGGAAAAAGAAAAAAAAAAAAAAACAGACAAAAAAAAACTTTGTATGAGTGTGATACATTTACGGATAAGTGTATTTGCATTACATTTGCGTCAAGAAAATGTATGTACTCCTTAAAGCGGAGACAAAACTTTCAACATCTGGTCTGTCTGAATTTCTCCCTGATTGAAGTGTATTTTTAGTCTCTAGATTGACTGGCCTTTTAGGGCTATTTCATTTTGCTTGGAGCACATCAAAAAAAAAATTAAACCGCTGAATATATCTGCACTTAAATATCATATATTGCTGTATTCAGCAATATATGAACTTATACTTTTCCAGCAAACCCTGGTTGGTGTTTCTGGGACTATCACAGCCAAAGCTGCCTTAAAGTAAATGAATACCTTATACATTACAGACCTTCATATTTGATATTTCTGCCTCTTGTGCTTCAGTGTTACTGTAGTGCTGTGTTTCCTCAATGCATCAAGATATTCACATTTTGTTTTCCCAGACATGTAGAAGAACCCGTTACCTACTGTCATGTACAATTTGGGATACATTGGAGTTTGCATTATGGAATTACATGGGCTCCGGTGTATCATCTCCCATTTATTTTGGCTTTTCTTTGCATTATTTTACACTGTTTTATTGGGTGTGCCACAATATCCCAATTTAACCACTTTTTCAGTAAAATATTTTTATACAAGGACCCATTTCACATGTAGGAGAACGTAGAGAATATGAAAAAAAAACACTGCTGTGCTTTGTTTTACCTATGATGGCGGTATCTTCTGAATGGAATATACTGTATGCTCAATGTGAAAACTACAGGCTTAATTAGTTTTGCACTTCCATTAGGTTGGGAGATTTTCAAAGACCAAAATTATTTTTCGTAACAGTCTGAATGAAAGCAGGAAAAGCAGAGGTGCCAGTACTTTTATTTCCTAATATGGGTGAGATCCAACGTTTTCCATAATGCAACTAGTTAGTGTCTCTGTCAGGCAAACATCCATCACTCAAGCCTCCAATTTGTGAAAATTCAGTTTGAAATCTGTACACTTCAAGTCTGAAGACATGCAGAGATCCTTCAGAGTAGCAGAAGATATCATACAACTATTTTCGCAGGATCATGATTTCTAAACTGACTGATGCATAAAATGAGTGGAGCACCTCTTGAAATATTGAACAGTAGCAGCGTAGTGATTTTACAAGTCTGTGGGACTATTTCCAGATCATATGCTGTGGTTTTACTTTCACACTTTACATTGCCTCTAAGTACATTCAGGTTAATGTAAAGGTCACTGCTTTGCTGGAACAAAAATCCTGACAGGGACATGCTGTGTGCTCATTACATGAAAGACTGATAAACCGGCCTCCAGCTACAAACATGAGTCTCATCCTCTCATTAATCTCCAGTATGATGTATGACATCTAAAGAAAATCCATCTCACCAGGTTTGCCATTTTAATGCAGTGAAACATCCAGCGATAACAGAGTGAGCTGCAAATTAGTTAATAAATGAAGGCTGGGCTGCCATTTAACTCACTGAGTTAAGACGATACCACATGGGCTTAATCCCTTAGCAGTGGTCATGAGTTCAAGTCCGGCTCAAGACCTTTCTGCATGTCACCTTCCTCTATCCCCCTTTCACCCTATCTCTCTCTCTCTGGGGGGAAAAACTCTCACCCCAAAACATACTTAATAAATAAATGAAGGCTGACTGAAAGCATTTGAATGTGATTTTCAAGCCGATGTTCTAACAGTAATTTAAACATTTAAAATGTGTTGCCAACAGGCCAGATTCTCCTACCTACACATGAAGTACCTCTTCTTCTCCTGGCTGGCAGTGTTCGTGGGGAGCTGGATTGTGTATGTGGAGTACTCATCCTACACAGAGCTGTGTCGTGGGCACGACTGCAAAAATTCAATAGTGAGTTTTTTCTTATTTCCCATGTGTACCCATCCAATCAGAAAATCCAAGAAAATCTATATTCTTAATACTACTGCAGTCATATTTCTTTTGCTTTTGTGACGTCTACCCATTTCCACTGTGTTTTTCAGTGTGACAAATACAGAAAAGGAGTCATCGACGGCTCAGCCTGCAGCAGCCTGTGTGAGAAAGACACACTTTACCTGGGAAAGTGCTTCACTGCCAAGCCCAACAGTCAGGTCAGTCCTTTTTAGATCAAACACTCCCCTCCGGTCTACTTTTTATTAATCCAGCTGCACTTCAGACCTGCCTTGTTTATTTTAGGTTTACTCGGGGAGCTGGGGAGACCTGGAGGGGGTCATTAAGTGCCAGATGGAGGAGGCTCCCCATTACGATCTGGGAGGCGACATGGAGCCCAGAAAGGAGGCTGCGACCTTCAGCAAGCCCACCAAGGGAACCTCTGTGGAGAAGTTCAGAGAGATGATCTTTAACCACCTAAAGGTCAGGAAGACTTCATTTGAGGTCTCATGTGGTGAAAATCCATTTTTATTATGATTTGTGTTGTTACAAACTTGGAGGTGTCAAGTAAAAGCTGTGAAGAACATGAAGACGTGGTATTGCATTTCCTCTATCCTGTCACAACTAGATGGCCTCCCAGCTTTACAAACCAGTAAGAATAATTCAGTTTCTATGTAGGAACTGAAGAATAATGAGTTTCCCCCATCTTTGAATGTCCTTCAGCATTACAGTTTCCACAGAGCTCTGACCTGTGGGCACACAAATGAAACCGGGTTTGGGGTGAAATTGGCACCAGTAATGAAACATTTCCACTGGGTGTTCAGTTTCTCAAATGCTGGGAGTGCATGAAGACACTTGTGTTCAGTCTTGGAGCCAACAGCAGAACATTTGGTGCGTTTTACCCATGGCTCAGACATTTTAGAGTTAGCAGAAGCAGCTCTAGGAAGCAAATGCAGCTTGTGGACTGTCAGGCAGCTGCTCATTTTTAATAGTTCACCTGGAAGCAGCAGGCAGTGGAAGAGTAGGATTATAGAAAGTTTGAGCTGGACAACTATTGGGTTGTTTGGTGTGAGGTAGCACCTGGGTCACATTCTTCGTGGCTTGTAAAGCTCAGATACCATGTAGTTGTGGAGGGACTTGAGGAATGGCAGAAGTAAATGTCTACATTACTTAACAGCCTTTACTATACATCTTCGATATAACAATAACAAAACAATAAAAATGGATTTTCACCATATGGGCCCTTTTAAGTCGATTTGAAGCCAATAAACAAGAATTGGGTTGATATCTGTGTTTTCATGTTGCCTGTTGTGCTTCAGTGCAGCCTTAAGCCGCTGTTTACATCCATTTACTTCTCTCCTGCTCTCTGTGCTCACATGTACTGTTGTTTTAAAACAGCCAAATTCCCAATGAAGCTGTACTCACATATTTTTCTCTTTCTGTTGTTGGGCAACAGTATGAAATAAGTGACAGAAACACAGCACATTAAGACTACATGATAACCAGCAGTCACTTTAGAGCAATGAACCAGTGTTATGAGCTGAAAAATGGAAAGACATGGTCTGGTCCCATGATATATTTTCATTAATCTGTTGAAAAGGCGGCACAATATGAGACCTTTACATAGCAGATAAACTCAACTTAATTTAAAACTTGCCTTGTCTTGAAACCTTTTCATTTCTTTATAGGCCAAAGTGGGGGATCAGGCCAATCTTGCAGACCTGGCAGCCCAAGTATTGTCCATAGCAGATGCCAATAAGGACGGCCATATCTCACTGCCAGAGGCTCGCTCCACATGGGCCCTGCTGCAGCTCAATGAGTTCCTGTTAGCATTAGTCCTGCAAGACAGAGAGCACACGCCCAAGTTACTGGGCTTCTGTGGAGACCTGTATATGATGGAGAAAGTGCCACACTCTCCCCTGTATGGGATTAGTCTACCTTGGATCATCGAGGTGTGGATTCCTGCTGGTCTGCGCCGCAGCATGGACCAGTGGTTTACCCCCTCCTGGCCACACAAGGCCAAGATCTCCATCGGACTGCTGGAGCTGGTTGAGGACATTTTCCATGGCACTTTCGGCAGCTTCCTCATGTGCGACGTGAGCGCTACGAACTTCGGCTACAACGACCGCCATGACCTGAAGGTGATGGATGCGCGCTACATTGTTCCCGAGGCCATTTTCCAAGAGGATATCAGGCAGCAGCGCTGCGATGTGGATGAGGACTGTCTGTACGGGGCCGACTGCCTCACTTCCTGTGACCTCACCAAGCATCGCTGCACACCAGAGGTCACCAGGCCAAACTTAGCCAAAGCCTGTGAAGCACTAAAGGACTACATCCTGAGGGGAGCACCGTCTGACGTGAGTGAGGAGCTCGAGAAGCAGCTGTACGCCTGCATCGCGCTGAAAGGTTCAGCAGAACAGATGGAAATTGAGCACTCACTCATTCTGAACAACCTCAAGACTTTGCTATGGAAGAAAATCTCTCATACAAAAGATTCCTAATCAATAAGCAAGCAATGCACTCTGGCACACAGACCGATTCCTGTCGCCTGATGTTTTTAAAAAGAAATTGACAATCATTTTCACTGTGGAAACTGCTATAATATTCCCCTTGTATAACTGATGTATTTTAAGTTACTTCTACTGCTGTCAGGAACATCACTTTAATATTAATTCATGTAATAAATCAACTTTGTTAGGGTCACTGCAGTAAACTGAGAAAGTGCAATTTTTTTTCAAACCAGGACAAAGATAAATGAATAAATTTGACTTAAGAACCTGCACTGTCTACATTCTTACATACTTTTAATTTCATCTTCTCTCATGACTGACTTTGGCACTGCTAATACAAAACTGACCCAAGCAACAAATAGACACTTGTGGGTGTTAAGTATGTCTGTTTGCAGCAATGATTAGACTGAAGCACACTAGATACCACCTTATAAAAATAAAAAAATTCAAAATGACATCAAGAAGTCCTTGCCAAAAAACAAAATCATTAAGGGCACTGTGAAAAAGTACACAAGCTCAATGACTCTTTTTGATATATTTATTAGAACAAATTTCTTCGTCTTGAAGAGAGCAGACCAATGCCTCAGTCTGCATCCTCCTGTTCCTGAGCCCGGAGGAAGCTGGCTTTCTTCTGGGCGACGCGGTCTTTCCTCTGGGCCAGAGAGAGCTTGGCACGGTTCCACCTGTCAGAGAAGCGCACACAATTAGCATGTGAAGTGTCAATTAACTGCATCTGATTAACTGGAAAACCTAGTTACAAAAGACAGGTGTGTCAACGGGAGAGTCACCACATTTCCTCTAAACAGTCAAGAGGTCAGACTAATTATTTTTCTCCAGGTTTTAACAAGCATTCCTGAGATCTTATAATAAAACACAAGAATAAATCAAAATAACAGCAAGTGCCAGTTCTCACCTCTTCTTCTTGACTTCTTTGGGAGGCTTCTTTTCATGAACTGGGTTCTCACGGATGGAAGCATGAGCCTTTTTGTACATTTCCTCAATCTGAAACAAAGACAGCTCGTCAATCTTGGATTCCTGCTTCTACAATGCATTCTTTAAATTAAATAAATTGTGATAAATCAAATTGTTCTTGTGTAGAAATAGAGGTGTACCGTTTACATTTGGTTCAAATGCAACTAAAAAGATTAAAACTAACCATCAACAAGCTTCAACACTTAGTTTTATACTTTGTAAGTTTACAGGCTTGAGTCACTTTCTTCCTGAACTACATCAGCTTTATTGTTCACAGATTATGCATTTATCTATAAAGCCCTCCAAGACGCCGTTTCTCCATGTTTGACTGCCATGGGCAAACCGTGAAGCAATTATTTCTGCCTTCAGCCCAGAAGCCCTCTAAATCCTGCGCCTGTAGCTTGAGTCGTAGCAAATCACAAACTCCAATTTGACTGTCGGATTGTCTGGGCAAATGTATGCTGAGATTTACACGATTTAGTCTGAAAAATTGACACGAAATTTGCAAGTGACAGAAGGGATCAGAACTGCATCTCAAACTGTTATCTGACATTTCAAAAGATCAATAGCACTCTGTCACTGGGATTTTGCGATTCAAATGAATAAATATTGATTATTTGGACAAAAAGAGAATGTGCTATGGTGGAATTGCTGGGTCTAAAGGTCTATTAGGAAAGGCAGGAGGACACTTCATCCGTTCCAAACTGTCTAGACTGAATTTGGACAGATTTGGTGCTTTTATTTTGAACAAACAATTTTGACTTAAAGGAAGTTCTTTAAAAAACACCACATACAGTCACTATATCAGGATTTTTCTTGGCATAATGGGTCTCTGGGGTGACTATGCATAAGTGTGAGCATTATCGATCGTGCTAAAAGTAAAGGTTAGTCGGTTAACTCATTTGTCAGAAATTTGTGCATTTTCTTGTTATTTTTCAAGATTTGATGAACAGAAATGCCTATAATGTCCTTGTAAATGAAGCCGCAATTAACTAATTAACGTATTTGTCCCTGGTCAGATCAATTCAAACAGCTCAAGAACGCCATCTACCTACTAACAGTTTCTGTGTCATGTAGTACAGACTGAAAATGTCTTAATGATGCACATAGGACAACTTACCGAATCAGGGGCGACTCCATTCTTGATGAAGCGGGAGAACTGCTTCTTGTAAGCATCCTCATCCTCCTCCATCAGGTAGCTCATGTACTCAGACACGTTGATGCCCATGATGTGCTTGCGGTGGACCTCAGCGTTGAACTCCTTGCTCTCTGTATCATACCCAGGGAAGCGCTTGGTGCTGGAGGAAAAAAAAAAAATCCAAGGCAGCTTCAGTGAATCAATTTGTTATGCACCGATATTAACAGCAATTAAATAGAAATTTGCAGATCCATTGACACTTTCATTTTCACGAGTAAAATTCACACCTGCCGTTACAACATCACACTCTTTGCACTTACAACGTCTATTAATTTGTTCTTGTCAAATCTCTTCTGACCAAACTGCATTTTAGCATATGGAAATGCTCAATAGTTAAGGAGGGTGACAGATGTTGGCTGCTGTTTTCCCCCCACCTCATGAACGGAGGCACACTAAGCAGACTGCATTTTAAACTGGCTAATACTACAAAACATGTCTCCCCATGCGGAACCATTACAAAGCACCTAAAATGCATGATGTAACCCAGTACAGATAACATTTGAATGCCAGGTGCAAGATGAACTACTGGAAAATGAACCTGCTGATATGGGGTTTTTTTTTTTCAAACCAAGAGATATGAATGAATTTAATCCTCTGAACTCTTTTTAAATAGCCAAAATTACACCATTAATCAGAGTCAGAAACATTTTTTAAATTAACAACTCATCTATGACTATTTTTTTCCTTCTATGATTTCTTGCATACCAACTTTGTTATACAGCACAAAAAACTTCCAAGTTCTACTTTTAGCCATAGTTGTGCCATTTCCATGGCGGTGCAGGAATTTTTACTGCAGTGAAAAATGAGCTCAGTGACAAAAAATATGACTGAAGCAAAAATGCCTAGAACCTGCTGGGGGTTCCGAGGGTTAAATGTCAAAAATTGTGTCCTGCTATTTCTTGGTCACCATTTTACACCACATATTCTCAACAGATGTACTTTCATTTCAGTACTTCATGTATACAAATCACATCTGTGCATGTCAAGTGAGTGATTAAATCCAGCACCAGATGTTTACTTTGCACAGCTGGGCCGAATGACAAATATGCCAGCTTTGTGTCTTAGTCTTCTACTGCCACCGCTACGAGGGCTATGAAGACTCATCTGACAGGCTGATTAATCAAATTCACAGCCCTCCTTTGCACCGACAAGCAGGTAGACTGCCAGGTGGTAAGCAAATTATAAGATAAATGTAATAAACAGGTTTCCAACCTGTATTCACACAGCTTCCTCCTTATTCAGACCCTCTCTCTGAAAGTAAGACTTAAGCAGCAGCATAATTATTTATATTCATAAAAGCAATGGCTCTTCACTCCTGGTAGACGGCATCTTAACCTGCACTCCCTGGTGAGGTGACACATTCACCCATTCAGGTAAGACAGCTGCAGTTCTGACCCTGTCTTTCTGATGGAGGTAAAACTACTGATCAGCTGTGATTTTATTATTGGAGATTTTCTTTCTTCCACTCCTTTAGCAGCAAAAAGGCCTAACATAACATACCAAAATAAAAAAGGCTGTATCTTCTCATCACACGGCCTATATGCATGAATAAAATTTTGCCAAGAAGAAAACTCCCTTAAGTTTCTCAAAAGCTGATGATGACATAGAAAACATAACAGTACGACCTTTGAAGTCAGGAAAAATGACAGATTTTTCCTGAATTTAGCAATACCAAAATATGTCCGATTCAGCTGACAACTGTGTGTGTATGGGGGAAAAAAAGATGGCTGGAAATCATAGTTCGTTATTTGACAGAGCATCCTCAGCACTTCATTGAAATAATTAGAATCCCCTCGATAAAAAGAATACAATTGGACCGTTTCATTCCAAAATTGTGCTCACTACAGCCATCCTTACTGGTATTTCTGTAATGACTTTGATTACAACAGGGCACCTGCACACTTCAGCTGAAAAGCTTTTCAGTGCTAGTCAACTGGAAAATAACCCAAATTCATGAAAAAGACAAAGAAGGCTTACTGAAGGTTAGTCTGCATGAATTGGCCTTTTTCACAGCACACTTGTCATAGAGGGGAAAGCCCCAGCGTTACTAATAACATTAATAATTGCGATGTTCTCTCGACCCCAATCGTTAGCCACAACAGTGCTGAGTTGTCAAAACGCCTTCCACGAAAAAGGCCAATGGTTCACCTTCAATAGAACAACAAAGCACAAAGAAACCTTAATGGTTTCTAGATTTCAACCCTCTGAACCCCGAAATTGTCCAGTGGGTTTGAAAGGTTTGTTGGCTTAGAAAAAATAAATAAAAGAAACTCGACTTTATTTTTCTCCCTAATGATTTATGGCATTACAATGGTGTCTTACTGAACAGTTGGCATATCTTTTAGTGTTTTCTACTGAACAGTTGGCATATCTTTTAGTGTTTTCTACTGTTTCCATAGAGGTGCAGAACTTTATATTACAGTGCAAAATGAGCCCACAGTTAGTAAAAATGTGGGGTTCGGAGGGTTAAAATGTAAACACCATGTTTCTGTGTCATCTATGACAATCAGACTGTTTTTAGTTGCATTTCAGAAACTTTTGGACTCGACCCACTCTTGCCGTCTTTTCTATAATAGTGTTATAAGGCTGCATCACTGCTAACCAGACTCGCATTCTCACACTGCAAGCACAGCACTTTATCACATCCAGGTATGTCTGTGAGCAGGAGGTGTGGGGTTACCTGTGTGGGATGGACAGGCCTCCATCCACAGCTCCCTTCAGAGCACCGAACACCTTGTTGCCTGTGGTGGTTCTAGCGAGCCCAGCATCCAGGTAGCAGGTGAAAGCGCCTGGCTGACCATCAATGCTCTCCACGTTGAACTCGTCGCCTGTCACCTCCACCTGGCCCTCGTACACCTTATCCAGGCCAAACTTGTTCAGAAGCTGAGGAAAGAAAATTGCATTATGATGGTTTCCACAAGTTAGCATAGGAAAATCCCTTTCTGTTGCCTTTCTTTTTTTTATTTCTATGACCCAATTTCAGCATATCTTGAAACGGTTAAAACAAGTTTAACATTCTCCATTGACCTGTTTTACACTTACGACACAAAACAAATTGGAGTTAATATCAGAAATGTATGTGTGAGCAGCTTTAGACGTACTCTGCGGGCCAGCAGCAGACCAGTGCAGTAGGCTGCTGCGTAGTTCGTCAAGCCCACGGAGATTCCGTACTTTGGCAGCTCGTGTGAGTAGGCGGCACACACGATCATATCACCCTCAATCTTGGCATAGGCGATCTGCAACATAATTACAAAATAAAACCACAGTATGTTTACATCAGTGTTCACTACTGACAGTATTTCTATCGGTTACATGTTTTGTAAAATTCCTGAGATTAATATGACACTATGATCCAGCAACAATTTCAACAGTTATTTGACCATGTTTACTTTGTTAAAGTTCAAAAATGAATAATTTCTTTCACATTAAAATGTCTTAATATTGGAGTATTGCAGTTGACAAAACCATAACCCGTCCTGTAGGCTGAACAATATGCAAAAGTAATAATACTGTGATTATTTTGACAAATACTGCAATATGAGTCATGATTTTAGTGGAATGGTGATTTTACATTTCTTTTCAACTGAAACAAATGTCAATACGATGCAATTTTTGAAGCAGCGTGAACCGAACAAGCACGTTCCACAACATCTGGAGAATCTGATTTGTAAGCAAGGGGATTTCTGTGGCACTGTATTGCTTCATTTATAACGGTGTAGTCTTGTTTTTAGACTTATGTCATGAGCTGTGTCAGTGCTGGAGAATTTTCCAGTTGAAACTCAATCCTGCTACAGGGGGGAACAAAAAAAAGACTCTAGCATATCTTTATTTCTTTAAACTAATCTCAATCGTCTCAGGTGGTGCCAAGCCAGGGAAGTGAGCACAGTAGTTAGAATAGCCCATTCACTGAAAGAACCAACCAAACCTGCCTCATTACATAATCCAAATATTCAGCAAAACTTTTGTCTTGTTTTTCCAGTGTTTAGGCTGCTGCTCAGATTGTTGATTCCCGTAGTAGAGGGGATTTTGAATATAGTTACACGCAGTTAGAACGGGAGGAGAATTCCACATAAATGTGCAGTGGAAATGGCCGGCTACATCCGGTGAGTCACACTAAGCGGAGCATGTTGAGACTACGGATAGATAGCACTACTGCTATTATCAATGCTGCCTACTGATCCAGTTTTGCCTTTTGAAGAGGAACACTAAAACTAAGAAAAGACATAACATTGCTTGAATTTGTCTTTTTAATTTCCTGTCGCTCATTACTTTATTCTTTGATAGCATTTTTACTGTTTCATAGAGTTCTTTAATCACTGCTAATGCCAACATTGAGCTAAAAAAAGGGGGGTGAAAATAAAGCAAGACAGACTTTTTCTGCAACCCCAAATTACTAAACAGATCTGATGATGCTCTGAAACAATTAGCTGGCTTATTGTTATGTTTAATCATTAACCCATGTGTGTGTATAATATTGTTAACTCTAAGTGAGGGCTCCAAGCTGCTAGCATGCATAGCATACTTAGAGCAACAAGAGCTAAACTACAAGCTAAACAGTGGAACCTGCATTTCTCTGCTTGTATATGATGAACTTTCACTGGATGTTTTCACAGATTAATCGGGTTTCTCTAACATGCAAAAGACTTGTTACACTTGTGGCAATGAGCTTTACCAGCATTGATGCAAGTGAAGTGTAGCAAAAAAGTTTGAACGTTTACGAGTAGAGTAGAGTCTGAGTGAGTGTGTGCTGCACAGTGATGCAGCATTTGAGAGGTGGCCCTGCCGCTCACACACAGACTCCGACAAAGAACTCTTCTGAATTTGGAAAAGCGAAAATGTATTTTAGACGAATTACAAATGGCGCTGGTGAGTCAGAACGTGCAAGATAACGTTTATGTAGCAAAAATAAATAGGAATATATGTTCTTAATGTGCAGGTACTGATAATGTCGGACTGATTGATCCTCCAGTATTTAAAAATTTAGCCACAGGGCCTCAAATACCAGATTTGGGCACCTAACCTTAGTAGTGACACATTTTGCTTTTATCAAAGTCTTTCAGCTGCTGTGATTCGGACATGGCACATTGCCATATTCTGATTTAGATAAATTGTTCAGCGCTACTGACCAGTCAAACATGTAATCTAGTAAAACACCTGGCTTTTTCACCTTCATATGCATACAGGTGAATCTCTTTGCAAGCTTACCTGGCAGATGATGTCCCTGTTGGAGAAGCGGACGATCATGCGGTACTTGGGTGTGTTGTACTTGTTCTTATCTTGAACGACCAGGCGCTTACGAGCAAAGAAGTCAGTCTTTCCCTCTGTAAAAGGACACAAACATCAGTTACTTTAACAATAATTCTCAGAACAACCCAAACATGAGGTGACTGTTGGCGTGGTTTACCTCTCCTCCTCCTGAATTTGACCTGGTACCTCTTGAAGTAGGCCTTGTTCTTCACCACTTTAACAAAACCCTGCAACAGAATAAGGACTGCCTTAGCATCAAATACAACAATAACACAAGTTAACTCTGCATTGATTTGCTGTGTGTGTGCAGTAAATGGGCTGTCACTGTCACAGAAACGCAGCACTCGGCTAACATTAGCAATCTGACCCAATGGAAATGAACGAGGAGTTAGCACAACTGCTAATGAGATCTGACGACATGCTAACAGGACCGATGCGAAGTTGTTGAAAATGGAAATTGAGGGGATGTGAGCTTCAGGGACTGACTGGCTGCAAACTAATGAAAACATCACAGTAAATCAGTTTACACACAACAGGAAGCAGTAACTTAGTGGAGGCAGCAGTTAGGCCACGTTTAAGCAGACCGGGTCGGCATTAGCAGGACACAATCTACCTTCATCTGAACACCAGCAATGTGTTTTCAAACATCTGACACCACACAGTACTAAATGTATGTCTTAGGAACGCATGTAGGCACATATTTGGACGGATTACCAACCATTTTGCAGTCTTTTTGTCTCCTTTTGAAGGAGCCCGGAGCCAAAGACTGGGGCTTGACTCCGCTGCACTGGAAAAAGGAAGGTTGTCATGCGCATGCGCAGTAAATAGCGTGTGACAGGATGAGCGCAGGGACGCCATGCTGCCGTGGATTCCCCACTCTGCCCCCTGTCGAGCTGGGGCGGACATTTACCCACATTACTACACTTAAATCCACTTTGACTGAACCAGGTAAACGATTCAAATCTTCCCCGACACCTTTCAGTGTTTTTTCAAGCCATTTTTTCTCGTTTTATTAGCATTTGTTAGCATAATAACAATTTTAGCAGCTTGCTAGCATGGACATATTTCCTCAAAACGATAAATACCAGAATCAGAATCAACTTTACTGGCCAAGTTTGTACACATAAAGAAGGGATCTTAGCTCTCTGTGTACAGAAATCAGAAAAACACCCATAAATAGCAGCATTTACAGTGTGTGTGCAAAGTAAAAATGCTTACCTCAGGAGATTATTTTAGCTTCTTATTTACCTTCATGTTGTTTTCACATTTTCTGTGCTCTTCCATACATATATACTAATGTTTTTCATAAGTAATACTTCCAGTTCAGTGTGCAGTGTGCAGCAAGATGCAGTTGCAGCTCTTTTATCAGTCTGTTGTTGCAAGTGCAGTTTTCTTTGCAGTCATCTGTTGGAGCAGCAGCACACACTAAAACTGATAATAAAGGCTGGTTCTATGCATTTTTATGAATACATATCAGTATAGGAAAGAACAGGTGGAAATTATAAAATAATAATTATGGGTTACATTGCATTTAGCTGCTTCAGTTTCAGGGTAGCCTCCGGGTACTGTGCACACTGGCTCACTGTCACGCTGCCATGCATGGGCGTAGGTTTAGTTGGAATTTTGAGCATCAAACTCTTCATTTCCTGCATTCCTGCAATTTTTATGTGTCATGACGTTAAGTGTTGGTTTTAGGTCCCCAGATCTGAAGTATTATGTTGCTCTGTGAAGAGGACATCTTGGTCCTCTTTGCTCATTTACAGAAGAAACACATTGTCCCATTCTACTAGCAGTGTTTTCTTTCTGTCTGGCAGAAAGCCTTTCTTGACTATGTTTAAAGATAGTATCTACCACTAATTCTGCTGACGTTAATACAAAAGAGAGATTTTATATGT
>OMNN01000434.1:0-21337 GCA_900302755.1 Chromis chromis | reverse complement strand
CCCCCGCTCCCCGAAAGACTGGCGTCCCCCACATTGCCACCAATATTTCTCATGAGCTCTCGGCCACCAGCCCTTCATGAATTTTTATTAAACAAAACTCTAAGCAGATTGATTTCACACCGGCTGCTTTATTGCATTTTTATTTAATTCTTTCTCTCGCTCAGATGCTCACTTGCTCCTCCTTGCCCTTACCTCAGTTTCACTGCTCCATCCCTTCACCTCCTTCCTGATGCTTTTCCGGCTTCCTCTTTGTAATTCCTGCCTGTTTTCTCCCTGCTATCTCTCTTTTTTACACTGTCCTCCCCTCTTTCCCGTTCTCCATCCTCTGCCTTTCATTCTCTCCATTTCCTCAAGCCTCATTTTCCTGCCAGTCCTGATTTATGTTCCTGGATTTGTGGCCCTGAGGAGAGTTGTTGTTGGTGGGCTGATGAGCTTTGTTTTGACTTTGTGTGTATGTGTGTGTGCGTGCATGTCTGTGTGCCTGCAGTCATGTGTGTTAGTTTGGTAAAATATGTTATGTTTCATGTATCATCTCGGCAATTACTTAATACCGCTCAATTCATTAAGGAGAGTTGCATTGTGTGGTCAATTTGATTCAGGAGCGTCATTAATATATGCAGATATCATTGGACAGTTTATAGTAGGCTATAGAACCTCACATTTAGTCAGTGTATGGTAACCTGCCACAGGACCATTACAAAAATATCCTTTATAAATTAAGACCACCAAGTGTCTTTTGTCCCTTTCAGACATGTTCTCCTTTCCGTCACGACGGCAATCTTACTTACTTAGGCCTTTAGGTCCCCTGGAACAAAGGCCATTGATGAAACTCCTCCATCCTCTGCGGTCTCGTGCCCTCAGAGCCAGTTGTTGCCAGGACAGCCCCTGCACCTTCATCTCTTGTTCTGTGGTTCTTCTCCAGGTGGTTCTAGGTCTACCTTGCTTCCTCTTGCCCTGCGGGTTCCAGGTTAGCGCATGTTTTATTATTGAGGTCTTTGGTCTTCGGAGTGTGTGGCCTATCCAGTTCCATTTTCGACTTCTAATTTGGCTTTCTATTGTTTCTTGTTTAGTGAGGTCCCACAAGTTGGTATTAGTGATGGTGTTGGGCCAGTATATACCTAGCAGGCGTCGGAGGCAGCGGTTTAGGAATGTCTGCAGTTTGTTGGTTATGTTGGTGGTTATTTTCCAGGTTTCTGAGCCGTAGAGTAGGGTGGATTTAACATTGGAGTTAAAAATTTGCAGTTTGGTCTTGAGTCAGATGTTTTTTGCTTTCCATATTCTATGTAAGATGTTGAATGTTACGACGGCAATCTTAGCTTGGCACAAACACTTTGAGTTGTATGTTGGGATTAAGGGAAGGCTTTTTCCACATTTCAGCACCAATATTGATCCAAAAACATCCCAGAAAGAGTCTTTTCTCTGAGTGTATTAAATACCTACAGCATCAGACAGCAGCAGAATCTACATAAACGTCTCTAATGCAAGAGAGCTGCCCACATTTGCACATGTGAAACAGCAGTGCCAGTAACTTCATTAATTACTTGTAATTATAAATTATCCCCCAATATGGAAACAGGATCAATGCAGGCCAGGATCAGGAGTCTTTGCTCTGCGTTTATTAAATACCTGCAACATCAGACAGCAGTAGTAGATTTTTTAAACCCGTGGATAGAGCCAGACTAGCTGTTTCCCTCCTTTATCTGCATTTTTGCTAAATGAAGGTTGCTGACTTCATATTTAACGGACTAATGTTAGAATGGTGTTAATCTTCTGTTATCACTCTTAGCAGGCATTTGTATCCTGTCCAAAGTTTAGCATTGTGCAAAAAAAGAGATGGGAAATGGGTTTCTGTACATTTTATATTTTTAAAGTAATCAAAAATGATGATTTATCCAGATAAGCCTGAGTTGTAATTTCTGACTATGTCTTTGTCTGTCACAAAGCAGTTTGGATAACTGATGCTCAAATGGGAGGTGGTCAGCTTGCCTTTGCTTATAGCATCTGGTGCTGTGGTGTGTGTGTACAGTAGTAAGCAGTGGTTGTTCCCAATACAGCCAGAAGTGATGAGGCAGTGTGAGGCTCCTGCTGAGTGTAATGAGGCTCCCTACTGCTCCACACTGCCTCACCAAGTCTTCCTCTGCCTCTCCACCCAGCAGGCTTGTGTTTGCACAGCACCTCGCCTTGCCACGAAACCACACATGCACCGATGTACACACACATGTACAATCTCCCCTTTACTTCCATTTTAAATGTTTATTGTATTTCTTTTTCCTCTTGCCTCATACGCTCTTCTGGCACCTTTTCCTCTCCCTTCGCTCCTACCCTCTGTCCTCAGCCCCTCCTTCTCCTCCTCTCTGTACTCTCAGCAGGAGTTCTGTGTAATTGGTCTGTTGTCAACAGCAAATTAGCCTGGATTAGCAGCGTAGTGACTTCTGGCTGACGCTTTTGACCCCTCCAAACACAGGCCAAATAAGGTCATAAACGGCAGAAAACACTGACAACGGCGGCTCAGCCAAACCCTGCAGCTGTGCATATGTGAGTGAATAGCAGTATTCTTACCTAAAAATAGACAGATGGGGAAAAAAAATACAAAATATACTTTGTCTTTTTCTGTGGAGTAAGTATTTTATCATTACCTGTCAATAGTCTGAGAATTGCACGTGTGTGTGTGTGTGTGTGTGTGTGTGTGTGACAGGGTGTGATAGTTAAGATCTCAGACACATCACACACATCAGGCTGGCTACGGTGCAAAGGTTGATGTATGTACATGTGCCAACCATGTGTTATGTGTAAAGACCCTGTGGAGTGACAGGTTATCTCTCTGCGCAACACCCCAACCCCCCCCTCATCCAGTCGACACCTCCACACGTGTGTTTGGTCTGTCCCGTCACAGCGTTCAGGTGGGGGAGGTGGGCGGCAGGAGCAGTTGCCGTTGAGCGTACTGTAACAGAAGTGTTGAATGTCTAATAGATCAGACGAGACAGCCCTGAGGTCACTGTCTGTCAGGCAGTCGTTCTCTCAATCGTGCTCTCTGTTGTGTCTGCGTCTCGGCGCTATCGGTTCCTCTAACTCGCAAGAGCTCTTTCTCCTTAAACCTACAACCTTGAACGACAGATGTAGTGGACAAACTGGCCGTGACGTACATGCAGGGAACTCCTTGTTTTCCTAACAAGTGACGAGTTAAGGTCTGCTGGCTCTGTGAGTGGAAAAATAAAATCATTCTTTCTTTTCTGTTCTGTTGGTGTTAGGAAATATCTGCCTTCAAGGGCATTTTGACTAATTTTGTCTGTCTCCATTTTTCTGTTGTCCTTTCTCTCTATCTTGCTCTCTTTGTCTCTGTAGGCCTTGCATAGCTCCAGCAGCACCATCCCGTCCTTGTCCACCCACCTTTGTTTCTAAAACAGAGCCACTTTTATTGCTGCCCCGAGGCAGATAGAGCTAAGCTAAGGAAACAGAGAATCCTAGTGTAAGGCTAGGTATGGAAATGAGCCCTCTGTCACAATACTCAACAATATCTCCTGCACTCCCCTCTTATTCTCCTGAAAACAGAGAGAGGGGAGAGGAGAGAAGACGCTGGACCGCATTGTTCTTCTTGCCCAGTTTTGTGAGAAATTAATTAATTATGAATGAGTAAGTGAGTTAAGAAAAGGGGTTTGGGATTCTATTGGTGTTAACATAATTACAATTCTCTCTTTTTTAAATGAAGGGACTGGGGCCATTTCTCCCGCCTCTCAAATGGGTTTTTATCGTCTTCAATTTGGAAAAGAAAAGCTGATAAAAAGCCTTTATAATGCTTTAATTTGGCATCGATTTGCATGAATCTCCCTCAGTAATTATCAACTTACCCCTCCCCTCATGGATGACAGAAACAGTAGATTCTGATAAGACAGAGAGTGAGAGAGAGAGAGTGTGTGTGTGTGTAGGGGTGGGGGTATCTTCTACTCTCTATCTCCCATTTTTCTATTTCCATATCTCATCCCTCTGTCTTTTCATTGGGAGAGGCGTGGAGCGAGTGATGGCAATGGCAGGGGAGAGGGAACAGAAAAATCCTAAATCAAAGCACTCAATTATAGGGCTGCAGTAATTATGGGAGCCCTTGAATTGAAGTGCTCTCGGAGGAGAGATGGATAGATATATGGATGATGCATGAGGGGCGGGACAGATAGGTAAATAAATGAATATGCCACATAGAAATACAATGTAGCCTCCGGGCCTGGGACGACATAAATACACGTATTAATCGATAGGTCGCAAACCATCCCAATGCAATTAAAAGGGTATTGAGTGGAGTGGGCCACACTTGGGCTTGGAAGTGGGCTTTGGCAGGCTATAGTGGGTCAGAGCCCTGACCTGTGGGAGGGTTAATGCCCCCTTGGCCCTCACTAGCCTCTGGCCTGTGTATGTTGAAATGCTGAGGGTCAGTCCATAAAGGGACTCCAGTCTCTGTGGGGCCCTTTACTGGTCAATAAGACTGAATGAGTTCTATCAGCTACCACCGTGAAACCACTCCACTGCTGATACTACCCCTAACACTGCCTAGAGAACAGTATACAGAATACACATTACTTTTTCTGTAAGTGTTTACTTTTGCAAATATGGATAGTTGTGTTTTAAAGATGAATGCTGCTTTAATCTCCCTCTCTCTTCTCTCTGTTTTTACACAACAAAAATTAATCTATTTTCTCTTATTTAATCTCTTTGATACATGCCTATCACAAGAGTTGCATGTCTTTCTCGACAACGATAAGCACATTGTCTTGGATGTTTGGCCATGTGTATGTACCCATGTGTGTTTAGGTGTCTAAATATGTGTGTGCCAGCTTGCGATTGACTGGCTTGGAAATCTATCCTCATATTAGCACATGCAGGAAGTTTGTCATGGGCCCTCTGCTGTGCCAGAGCTCATTTGGTTTGAGGTGAAATTTATCACAGATGTTCCTCTTCCCTAACCAGGCCTGGCTGCCAGAGACTACAAACAAAAGACTTGTCTCTGCTCACAGATAAAAAGCAAAAAGCAGAAACAAACAGATTGCAGTCCTCTGTTCGCAAAGATAAAACACCTAAAGCAAGACATTTAGATTAAAATGTGAACAACATAAATGTAATAATGCAGTAAAAGTAACAGTAAGCTGAAAATTTTGTAAATGTCGTCTTATTGCTAATGACATATGGTTCTCAGGATATTTGTCGTTCCACCTGCATGTGTGAGGATGTCAGTCTTGGTTTTTGGGCATCCTCAAATGCTTGTCCTTTTACGTCCATTTTATCATTTGTGTATATGTTGTCTGTGTTAACGTCAGTGCTAAATGGATAAATGGATGGGACACTGCTGTACCTACAGCACAGTGTTGGGGCCTATGTTTGTGATTAATGTGCTCCTGTCTGGGCTGACAGTGTCAGAGGGAGTGATTCGTTGGGATGAGCGCCACAGCAGCCTGCTGATTTACTGGCTTCCATTTCCACTGGTGTAAAGTCAATCTCCATGGAAGGTCAGTCGCCCCCACATGCACATTAGCGTCTTTTAATCCCCATCCGTCAGGGCAGGCCAGCGCCACGCAGGAGGGTACTGGAATACATGGAAGAAGGCTTTTCTGGAGAGTGGAGGGATGTGGATACACACTTCCTCTTTGTGCTTTTCTGTCACCCCCAACTATGCGTATAACACTCCCCGGTCATATACATACATACATAGATATACACACAAACCTCATTCAACTTACAAATTGCACTTTTTTTGTTTTTTCAGTAGTGTCCAACAAATATCTCAGATTGGATTCAAATTGTGGATGTTGTGATTCATGGTTAATACACTGAGGAAATAGGATGGGTTGAATGCAGAGAAGGAATTTCCCCAAGCGGAACAATAAAAGTTAGATTACAACCTCACAAACTGACCATTACAGCTGACATCTAGGGGTGGGAATCACAGGGCACCTCACGATACGATACGCGATACATGGCTCACGATACCGATACTATTGATACTATCACACGATGCAGTGATAATCGATATATTACAAGACAATCACATAACGATCACGATATCTATAACTGAAAAATACAAAAGGCCTGTAAACTTACCTGTACCTGTGTACTTTACTTTTGCAAGACAGTTCTTGCATATGGCATAGTCTTTGTCGAGCTTGCTTGTTCCCTCAATGTTCCAAAAGGCCAAATGGGTCCACAGTTTGGACTTAAATGTGGATGGGGCGTCTCTTACGGTAGTGTTGCTGTCCTCCATTATGCCTGTACAAACTCTTCTTCGGCCAATTAATTTCTGCTCAAGTCTCCCTCATTCATGTGATAAACGCCACCGTGTGGAGTGATTAAGTAGTGAAGCTGGGGAAATGGTAGCTGGCAGGGGAATCTGGCAGGGCTGAGAGCGCCTTATTAGTATCGATATTTGGCGCCAGCGTATCGATACTCATATCGCACGAGGAGGGACGACGAGATATCGCTGTATCGATATTTTGTTCTACCCCTAATATACACACAAGCCTCATTCAACTTACAAATTGCACTTTTTTTGTTTTTCAATAGAGTCCAACAAATATCTCTGATTGGATTAAAATTGTGAATGTTGTGATTCATGGTTAATACACTGAGGCAACCTCAAAATTTGATCATTACAGCTGACATCTGTAACTTGATGCATGTTTTCACATTCTGCAGTTCCAAAAAGTGTCTGAAATGACATACCAGCTATGGCAAAGATGGCAGATTCTTGTGGAAGTCTGAGGTGTATTTGAATGAGCTACACAACTTTGTGAAATGAGAAGTGTATAATAGAATAGTGGTATACTGCCAAGCTCTTTTCTGTCATAGCTTGTGAAATGACTAACAATCCAAATATTACAACTTTTATAGCAGCTGGATAGCTCAGTGACTAACACCCCAGACCTTGGCATGAGAGATTGGTGGTTCAAATCCCGGACAGGTCACAGGTATCCACTGAGGATCCTTAGGCAAGGCCCTTAATGCTGCCCCGCCTACCTACCTATGTACGTCGTTTGGATAAAAGCGTCTGCTAAATGAAATTGTAGAACTTTTCACAACTTTAAACTCTCCCACCCTAATGAAGACTGCCAGGTCTAAGTTGTTTAACGTTTACATTTACCAAATGTTTAGTCAGACTCAGCTCCAAACTAACTGACATCATATCAAAGAAGTTGTATGGCCGCATTTTGTTAAAATACAGACTTAAAAGTTAAAACTGCAGTTCGGATAACCAACATGTCTAAAAACAGCTTACTTGTGTTGTATTAATTAAATTATTAGTTTTTGTGCCGATTTGCTCTGAGTCTGTAATTTTCATTTCAGTTTAAAATAACAAGGTTTAAATAGTTTGATTTAGTACAAATACCAGCCTTTTCTGTTTGTTTCTCATTCATTTTGGCTAAAAAGATTCACACATATAGTGCATCCAGTGCACTCTGGATGATTTGGTTGATCTAGGGATAACATGCTGATGTTTTTCCACTTTCTAAGCAATCGATTGGTTAAAGAATAGGTACAATTTCAATCGATTAAAATATACTTTGCTTGACTACACCCCTACAAAGTACACCATGACGATTATAATAAAACCTTACGTCCTGTTTGCTAATATTCATTACTGAGTAGTTAATTATGGTCTGAAAAAAGCTCCAATTGAAATCCTTTTATTAAGAATATTTAAGTCAAATAAGTTTTGCCATATTTACCAGTATCACATGATGCCATAGGTCTGATTATACTTGTACGTTTTTATCGTGATATTACATGCGAGAGAGGAAAAAACAATCTCTTAGTTGTCACACCATGTCAAGGAGCTAAGCAAAGCATACAGTGCTGTGAAAAGCAAGTATTTGCCCCCTACAGAAATCTTCTATTTTTGCATATTTCTTACACTTAAATGTTCCAGATCATCAAACTAATGTTTATATTTATTGAATATTAGACAGAGATAACCCACAAAACACAAAACGCAGTTTTTAAATGATGATTTATTGAAGATTTATTGAAAACCTATATCACCTCTGTGGAAATGTAATTTCCCCCCGTAAACCTAATAAGTGTTTGGGCCACCCTTGGCAGCACAACTGCAGTTAAATTAAAAATTTCATTGTATATGTTATTTTCATTGTATATGTTACCGCTTGGGTCAATTATAGCTAGGCACAATCTGTCTTTTCACTGCTATGCAGACGACTTACAAATTTATCTTCCACTGAAGCCAAGAGATAGAGATGCACAAAGTTCCCTATCTGATTGCATTGCTGATATTAAGGAATGGATAGCCCAAAGCTTTCTCCATTTAAACAACAAAAAAACTGAATGCATTGTATTTGGGGATACCGTGGTGGCAGGCTTTGGTGCTTTGTCTTCAAGGTTCAGTCCAAAGGTCAGAAATCTGAGAGTGATTTTTGACAGTCAGTTCAAATTTGACAAACAAATTGACAACGTAGTGAAGACAAGCTATTATCAATTATGCCTTCTGGCCAAAGTTAAACCTTTTCTGAGCCGTCACAACCTTGAGAAAGCCATCCATGCTTTAATTACTTCTAAGCTAGATTACTGCAATGCACTTTGCGTTGGCGTCTCGCAGTCCTCCCTCAGCCGCCTCCGACTTGTGCAAAATGCAGCTGCCCGTCTCTTAACGAACAAATCCAGACGAGAGCACATTACTCCCATTCTTTTTTCCCTCCATTGGCTTTTAGTCCATTTTAGAATAGATTTTAAACTTTTAATGTTTGTTTTTAAAGCTCTTAATGGCCTTGCCCCGTCTTATTTATCAGAGATTTTAACTGTTCGTGAGCATGGCAGAACTTTGAGGTCATCTGATCAACTCTTGTTAGAAGGGCCCAGGTCAAAATATAAACACTGGGGTGACCGAGCCTTTTCAGTTGCCGCACCCAGGCTCTGGAACAAGCTCCCCTCTGACATGCGTGTTATCCCAGACCTGAGCCTCTCCAAATCTAAACTTAAAACTTATTTATTCAGGATGGCCTTTAATACCAAGCAGTGACACTTTTATTTTATTTTATTTTTTAAATCTTTTTCATCTTTATCTATTTATGTTTTGGTTTTTAATTATGGACCTTTTATGCTGTGTATTTTTCTTTTTAATGCTGTTTGATGTTTTGATGTAAAGCACTTTGGTCACCTGTGGGGTGTTGTAAAGAGCTTGTGATCAGTCTTACATTACCATGGAGGAACTGCAGGCCTGCCAGTAATCATACATCGGTGACTGGTGAAATTGAACCCAATTGCCAAATTAATTTGATAATTTGGTAGATTGGTAGCTAAATTAGCAATAACTTTTTCACATAGGGCAAGATGGTCTGGACAGCATATTTCCTTCTAAAAATAACATCAACATTAAAAAAAATGCATTTTGTGCTTTCTTGGGTTATCTTTGTCTTACATTAAAATTAGTTTGATGGTCTGAAACATTTACATGTGACAAATATGCAAAATATAATATTTCTGTAGGGGGGCAAATACTTTTCACAGCATTGTATATTATTTTCAGCATTTAGCAAAACATTAGAGCAACATTATCATTAATTTAGAGATTGTTTTAGGGCCACATGGTGAATGAAAGTCAACTATTCATCCTCTTTTAGCTCTGTATTGGTCTTCACCAGTTTTAAACGGTTTTAAATCATGTTTGTTGAAAAATACTACCTGCTGCAGCTGGAGACGAGGTTTATGAAAGCAATGAGAGTAAACCAAAACAGTCAAGCCAAAATTAAATGAAAAATGCTAAAATGATCTGTAGAGCTAAGAGGAAGTACAGAGTTCAGTGACAATTTTCTGGATCCATCTCAATGAGCAACTTCTTTTTACAATATATATGGTGATTTGATCCACTATTAATATAAAAAATAGTGCTTAGTTAAGCTGTCAAACTGACCTCCAGTGTTGTTGTTTTTTCTTTCCCCTTGATTTAACTGTTCAGTGGTTGTTGCTTATGATGCTCATTACAGTCTTAGCAAGTCTCTGCATCACAGAAGCTGGGCCAAAGTAGGCTGGAAAACACTTTGAAAAAATAGTCTATCAAAGGCAGCTAGATCCAAAAATTTGGCACCAGTCTACACCCTTGTATTATTTCACATTCCCAGATAATCTGGGATGTGTCTTGGTTGTATTGTGGGCTTTGTTATCTTCCAACACCCAGTAAGACTATTTGGGGGGATCTGGTTGTCTGCTGTCCACCTCTTCCTATGTCTCCTGCATTTCTCTGCCAGCCTGTCTTCAGGACATGATAGCACTAAATAGAGACTGATTGATTGTCTGACTGGTTGATTGATTGGTGTCTAAGAAGCCTCTTTTTCATTGCAAACTGTAATGATTAGCTGCTCTCATTCTTTCATACCATCTATTGGACCGCCAACCTTTATAATATCATCCACATTTCTCTACTTGTATTTTTCTGTCCCTTTCTCACCTCCACAAACACATACTTTTTCCATCCTCTGTCTCTTACTGATTGTCTTCTATAGGCACTGGGCTCTCAGTCTGCCACACAGTCTTTTGGCTCCTGAAGGAAGAGAGCAGTAGACAGGTAATCTTTTAATCTCCCCTCAATCTCCCTGCCTTTTTACTCCATTCACTGCTAAAACATTTCATATTCTAATCGGCTCCTATGTGCGTCACATCCCCCGCAGCACCTCTTAATACCTTTCTATAGATCCATCAAATCACCAACAATCTACGATTATTTAATTTTTCCCCCCTTCTTTTTTTTTTTTTTTTTTTTACTTTTTCTGGAATTCAAATGCAGATTTTACATCCTCTTCCTCTTACCTCAGTCTCTTCTCACCTCCCCCTTCTTACCTTCTTTCCTCACCACTATTTTTCCTCCCTTCTTCTCCCCTCACCTCCTTTTCTTTCCTTCATTCTTTGCCTGGAGGTTAGCGCTAAACGTGCATCATTCAGCGAAAAACAAAAGGAGTGAATTGATTGGGTTATCAGCTGCTGCTCTGGTGGACCCTTTGATCAGAACTGAAAAGCAGCGCTACATGTCAGAATTCTGCTTCAGCAGCTCTTTCTGAGTTTTACAATTACTACACGCCACGGTCACATCCAAAGTTTCCCCTTCCTCTCTCCCCACAGTCTTGGGGTTATAGCCTGCAGCAATGAGCATTATTACAGCTCATTTTGCTTTCTCCCTCCTGAGCATTCAACGGAGTGATTGTGTTAAGGAGATACGCTGCTGTGGTAAGCTGGCTGCTGTAGAATTGGTGCTACTGTATTAAGGGCTTGGACCAGTGTGTCATACTAAGTGTCACCCACACAGGCCTCCTGCAGGGTCTAACTGTAGAGATTCCAGCTCAGTTTTGACATTTATACAACAGTATAAACAAGTTTATCTTTGGATGAGTTAACCTTGAACCAAGACCGAGGAAGTGGTGAAACCTGCAAGTTCATTAATAACTAAGCAGGGCAAGTCAAGGTCAGCAGGTCAACATGGAGTAGTGCTGTTTGCTACATTCTACTGTTCTCAGGTTTGGACGTAACCTGCAAGGTCAACGACAACAATAGAGAGGGAGATTGGCTCTATTTTGACCTGATGAGAGGCAGGAGTTCACACATCAGATTAATGTGCACTGTATTACAATAAGTGTACATTTGAGGAAACCACTTTGGTAGAACAATGAAACAGAGCCTCACAAAAAAATGGAGGAAGTTCGCTGAAAAAATAAACGCTGACGATTTCAGATGAAACACACACATATGCACACATACAGACAAGCACGCGTGCACTAAAACAATAGGGTAGTTCATTTCTTTTCTCTACAGAGAGCCCAAGGGTCTAGGCTCCTAAACAGTCACCTCGCTTCCTCAGTAATTGGCTGGCTGGTACTTAAGGCCAACAGCTTTTAATAAGCAATAGAGGCAGGAGCCAAACTGACAATAACTGCTGCCCTACATCAATTATTGGATACATATCCATCACTTGCTGACTTATATGTGACCCCAGGCACCTGCCAGCTACGGTATTGACTGGCCAGCTCTCCCCAGTGCAAGTGACAAGTTCCATTTGCAATCACATTTATTAAACGGCTGTTAGAATGAGTGAAGGTCTGGGCCAGCCCACGTTTCTCCACCAGCTTCAGGTCTTATTAATCTGAAAGCTACCAAAGAATGGATAAATGTCTGAAGTGGATAGGTATAAAGAAGTATGGCATGGAATGATTGGAGTTGGTTTCTCACTCTCTGCCCTGCCTAGACCTTAAGTGCTGCATTGTAACCAGTAGTTCATCCCCTAGTTTGCAAACAGGGGGAACTATAACTGTGTTTGCTGGAGTTTCTCTCTCTCTGCATTTACATAGACTTTAAATCTCATTAATAACTTAGATCTTTAAAAGTCCCATATTGTGCCCCTTTTCAGCAAATTAATGAAAGTCTCACGTTCCCAGAATATATCTTTTTTTTTTTTTTTAGCTCTAAATACTGCAAAGATGGTTTATTTTACCATGACTGTATAACCCCTGGTTATAGCCCTGTTGTAAAAAGGATGCTTCAGTGTCTGTAGCTTTAACTTCCACTGAGCCACTGTTGTACACACCCCCTGCAGGAAGAAGACTCTCTCTGCCTCTATGGCAGCTGACACAGAGGTAAACGAGTTGTTGAGACCTTCTATTGCTTCTGACGTTCTCTCTGAGCCTTCATTTTACATTGAAATATAGCCAAATACATAGCACAGCCATTTTTCACGTGTGCATATGTTGGGTTTGTCAGATAATTTTGTGATCATAAAATTAGTAGTTTAGTTTGGAAGTGGCTCAGAAGTGACTGCAGGTTAATATGTAGTCTTAATGGGCTGCGTTTCAGTCACTATTTGATATTCGTCCTGTTGTCTGACAACAAAAGCAGAAAAATATGTAAATGAGTACAATTTGTTGGGATTTTGACTTTATTAAAAGGCAGTATATGTGAGCAGGAGAGAAGCGAACAAATGTAAACACAACCTGAGTTTAGGTTGCACTGAAGCACAACAGGCAACATGAAAACACAGTAACCCCCCCCAGTCCTTTTTTTAAGATTCTCAAATCAGTCTCAGAGTTTTAATCATCTCTGAATGTCCCACAGCATTACAAAATCCACAGAGCTCTGACCTGGAATACAATCAAAGCCAAGATAATGTTTGCCACATTAGCCGCACGCATTAAGGAACACTAAGGATTTTCCGATTGTGGTGGTGACATTGCCATCAATAATAACAGTAATCCACTGGATCTTCAGTTTCTTAGATGCTGGGGGTGCATGACGACTGCTCCAGAAGCAGTTTTAGAAAATACATAAACCTGGTTGACTGAAAGGCAGCAGCTCATTATTAAGGGCTCACCTCACAAGCAGTGGCCAGTAGGGTTGTAATGGTACACACAAATCACGGTTCGGTATGTACCTCGGTACGGAAGTCACGGTACGGTACGGTTCGGTTCTCAGTTAAGGGGAAAAATGAAAAAAGAAAAAAACCTGCTCATAAATAATCCAAAAACATTTGCTTATTTTCTTAAACCAAAGAGCTGTTAGCAACTCAGTAAATTAAATTAAATGTTGGGAGCAGCATTTGCACAGTTTGTCGTTTTTTCCTTGCAGCGGGGATAGTTACGTTTGGATGGTGCCTTTTCAAATGAGTGTGTAAGTTTGACGTGTTGCTGGATACATAGTTGAGGACCACTTCAAATTGTCGACATTTGGCTTTCGTCTTGTCCACTTGTTTTTCTCCTTTTTCGTACTTCACCAGGAAGCCGAAGTGATCCCAAACGGGTGATTTTAATGACAGCAGAGTGTCTTCCAGCTCTGGCTTCTTGTTGTTAGCATTAGCCATTCCATTCACTAACAATACAGACTAGGCTTATCACAGAAGCGCCGGCAGGAGAATAAACGGTCCGTCACATCCTGTGGTCCACTGGAATCTCCTATTTGTTTTTAGTTCTGCAATACTGTGAGACGGAGAAGGTCCGCCACAACTGTGGGCACTATGAGGTTTCAAGTTTCGCAATTAAAACAATTCTGTACATTGGCCATTCTTAATTAATAGTCTTAAAATTTTCGTACCGTGGTACACATCTGTACTGAACCAAAAGTGCCTGTACCGTACGGTTCAATACAAATACGTGTATTGTTACACCCCTAGTGGCCAGTGAGTAGGCAGGGTTGTGCAACGTTTGAACCAGACTGTTGGTTCCATGTGAATGCATATATTCACTCACAACTGTTTGCGTTGCTGCCTGCACGCCGGCAGTATAAAAGACAATGTTGTATTATAACTTTAGAGCTGTGACCAAAGTTCCCTTTATAAGCATATAAACTTGTGTAGGTTATATGTATATATATAATATATGTATATATGGTATAGCATGTGCATTTGTGTTTAAAAATATAACTGATGATGTTAACAACACCATTATTTTTGATGCCATTTGTAAAGCTTAGTTGTTTGTACAAGTAAGAGACATGCAGACCAGAGTATAGAAGATTAGATGAAATGAAAAGAATGAACTGGGGTGAATGTAGTTCAATGTCTTATCAAAAGAAGTCCAGTTTAATTTTCATAATCAGGCATTTATGAGATTGTTATTGGGTGGGTTTATTCTTGGTCAAGTTTCTCTTCTTACCATGTCTGATATACCTGCATTGTCAGTAACTTCTTTTAATAATTTCTATGCTTTGCTAGCCCTACCTCAATATCTGATGCTAAGGTTCATGCAATCTGCATGTTAAATGTTTACCACAATAGCCAGTCACACTTATCACTCCTTCTGATCTTTGCACAGTTTTCCACCAAATACATTTACATAAAGGAGAGAGATGCACCTCACTGCTGACACCAAAGTCGACAGCAAACTATGCTCCAGGCTCTTACACTTGTTTTGTAAATAAGACGCATGACTTCAGCTACAGAATAATCATAATCAAGATGCAAAAGGCTTTGTTAATAAGGTTGTCTGGGTAAAAGAGCAAGAGAGAGGACAGGGCAGGAAAATAATGAAGGTCCTGCTGAAATGCAGTGTCCTGTCTTCTCCTCTCTCCCCTCCTCTTTCCCCCTAGCCCTCCTACTCACTTCATTCCCTGCCCCATTGAATTATGCCTCCCCTAATTGGCTTCAGTGGCGCTTAAAGCAAACAGTTTAAATAAGTAAAAGGCACTTGGATGAGGAAGCAGGGCCTTGCAATTATTGGAACTACATCAGTCAGTGTGCTGCTCTGCACAGGGGCTGTTCTCTCCGTCTCTCCCTCTCTCTCTCTCTCTCTCTTCTCACTCTTACTTATTCTCCCCTGCGTTTGGAATTTTTGGCGGGGAGGTAGCCGAATAAGAGAAGATTCAGTGAAGTCACGTGTGTGCTTGTGTGTGCGTGTTTGTGCGTGACAGACTGAGCCAAGGTAGCGCTGAGCTGGCCTGATGGGGGAGTGACAGGCAGCCCACAGGTACAGGATCCATTATCTAATGACCGTGCCGTTTAATCACGCGTCTCACTGACATGTTTATAAGGCTGAACTTTGCGGTGCTATTAGAGCAGGAGACGGGAGAGGGCCGTAGCCCCAGCCTCGGGGCCCCCAGGGCAGGCCTGGCCCTTTACCTCCTCTCCCACACCTATTATATGCTAATTACAGCCATTCTTAAACCACGCTTACAAGGAGTTAATTTAGTGGGCCATTACGCCAGTCTATATTTCAGGGTACAGTGTGTAGAGTCCTTCTGGGGCTTTGGGAAAGGTGTGGAAGTGAGGATGAGAAGCTGCAAGAAATGGGTGAAGGGTGCTTTATATCTCACAAGGGAGAAGGGGAATCGAGGAGTGAAGAGTGGCAAGTCTACTGGCTGTACTATTTGTCTGTGTGGAATGAAAGAGCTGGCACAGCCACTTTGGGTCAAACGCTCTATGATAGGAGGAGGATTGTGGGCTTGACACAGTTCTTTTGTGTCTGACTGTGGTTAGCTCAGATTTACAATATATCTATAGAAGATTTTTTTAATTGTGCTGACTATTCAGGATCAGTATTACCCTTATTTCTCTGTGTTATTCTGCCATTAAACTTTATGATCTCAAGCAAATTGTAGGTAAAAGCTAACAAAATGTGTTCTGTCTGTTTGTGAGCAAATGAAAACTCTGTAAAAATGTTTGTATGACATAATACACAACAATGGAACACAGTCCATTCCATTTAACATAGGGTATTTTTATGTCATTTTGCTTATGTTTGCCATTTCATAATCAAAGTATATTTGATATTGGGAACACTCCCCTACGTCTTGTCAGCAGCATATTCCAAGAGATCACTCAAATCTTTTATTCATGTATTCTGAATACTCTGAGTTACTTTGAAATTACTTTGCCACATCTAAGGAAAAAATGATTCGAGGATTTGCTGCTAGCTGATTCTCTGAGAGGGGGAAAGGTAAAAACAGGCACGGGGGGATGTATAGTATACGAGATCTGGGGAGGTATGGAGCAATGGGGACATGAAATCAAAAGGGGAAAGTGGTTGTTAAGAAATCTAAGGGGACAAGGGGCCCTGTGGAGCAGCAGAGAGGAATAAAGCGAATGCAGGAAAAAAGATGGAAAGACGTGGAGACAGTGGAAGGAGAGAGTCAGATAAGTGCAATAGCAGAGACATAGTGGTGATAAAAAAAAAAAAAGCAGGTCCCTGCTCTGGGGGGTAATTAAATGGGTTTCTTCTTATCTCAGTTAGTGACACTCTGGCACACCACCCAATGTACAAAGGACACACGTACATGTGTACATCCTACACACTGGAAGCTTGTGTCAGTATCTGTCTATGTCTGTGTGCATGTGAAGATAGCAGTCGGTGTGTGTTGTCTGTTTATTTGAGGCTATGGCTCTGCTGTGGCTCTACCTCCAAGAGGAAGGAGGCTATAACTCCATCACCTCCCCGCCTATCGACTCCCTCTAAGGGGGATCGATACTGGAATGATGGCCCTCCTATGTCTTCCCCATCCATCCGCTAGGCCATTGAGTGTATGTTAATGTTATGAATTATCGAGAGAACAGTTACTATTGATTGGCTGAGGATTATTGGTGGGCTGCATAGCGGGATGGGGAGGGTGAGGCGAGGCAGGGGAATGGCAGGCCAGAAGGAAAGGACAGGTCAAAATCCTGCAGAAAGGTTTAAGTATCTACTAAGACTCCTGACCCCTAAAGGGCCCAGGTCAGAGGTGGCCTGGAGGGCAAGGCTGACTGTTTGATGTTTTCAATCCCCCACCTTCCCACACCCAACCAACATATAACACTGACCCTGTTCAGAGCTTCCCGTCTGTGGATCCATTTTGTACTCACAAGAATGGTAATTCCCCCAAAAGAAAACTGTAATGAAAATCAGGGATAGGATATTATAGCAGTCTCATGATTTGATTCTGATTCTTTGATTTAGAGTTGATTTTTTTTGTGTGATTCAATGAAAGGTGGCACTAGAATTTGGTTCTTATTTTTGCCAAACCACTGACTCCTCTTCTTCGCCCACTGAGCTGTAAAGGAAGCATGACTGATAGTTAAGCTAAGTGGTTTTGATTAGGGTCATTGTCCAAATAAGAGAACAAGCAGTGAGGTGTGTGACAGTTTGCAGCTTTATAAAAGTTTTTTTTAATAACCTGGAGGCATCTTAAATATTAAATCACTAAATGAAAATGTCATTTACTGATCAACATCACAAGTTTTTTGTTAGAACAGAAAACCGATGCCACCCAAAACACTGTACTCGGTATACACTTTATTTCTGTTAGCCTTAGTTAATAACATTTTGTTATTGCAAAAATAGACTTTTTTGGTATTTGTAAATAGGTTTAGAATCATTCATGGTACTGATCACAATTCTTGTGTAAATCAATTTTTTGAATGTCTTTTACAAAAATATTTATTGGCAACCCTTTTTCAAAGTAAAAATGCATCTCACTTCATAATAATATAATATTAATAATAATCTAACCTTTATTGATCCCCTTGGGGAAATTCCTTCTCTGCATTTGACCCATCCTATTCAAAGTCAATCTTAACTATACATATTAGGAGCAGTGGGCTGCCGCGGTGCAGGGCCCGGGGAGCAGTCAGCGTTTAAGGGCCTTGCTCAAGGGCCCACACTGGTGGTGACTGGGACAAGTAGTTGCTCTCACTTTCCCACGTCAACCTCTTGCCAGTCCGTGGGCTCGAAATGGCGACCCACCGGTTACAAGTTCGCTTCACAAACCACTAGGGCACCACTGCCCCACTTTCAGTCAATAAGAAAAAAAAACAACTATTTATGATGTGTAAAATAGATTAATTAAAAAAAACACCCTTATTTTGTTAATTCAAAGTCAGTCCTCATTTGTGAAAGTCTGTCATTGTATGTCTCCTTTGTGTTACCAAAAGAAATGAGTGAAATCCAGAATTACCATCAGTCTTGAACCAACTAAATCTTCTTAGATGTTCCTCTAAAGAAATAATATTGCATTGTTTGACCTTTAAAGATTCCCTTCTTATGCTAAACCCAAACAGCGAAGAGTAGTTTAGTGTCCAAGTGAGGGTATCCGCTTCTGATTGAGCAGACAAGAACACAAGTAGTTATGCTTATGCCAGGCGACCAGAAACAACTGAGATAAAGCAGTTCTGTTCATACAGGGTTTGAAAATAATAGCTGGAATTGTTGAGGAGAATCAGTCTGTTGATCACTGCAGACTGACATGGATGCCACATGTGAGAAGTAAACAGGATTATCACAAGGTTTCCATTAACCTTGTGCTAAATGAAAACAGCACCTGTAACGATGGTAACTGTAGACAACAAAGATGGTGACAGCTAAATCCAGACAGAAATATGCATGACAAAAATGGTGCTAAAATTTAACTGATGATAAGTTGCCAACATTTTGATGATTAAAACTAACAAAAAGCAAATGACTAAATTGTGGCTTACACTAATTTTACACTTTGACTTTCATCACCGGTCTAAGACTAAAACTAAGTAAAAGTTCAGTGCCAAAGTTAACACTGACTCAGACGCATTCTCTCAGTCTGTGCTCCCTCTGCCCAGTGCATGCTGTTCCCTGAGCCGACTGTGGCTCGCTGTGTGATTGTTTACAATAGCATGCATTAGTCAGATATGACACACATATCTAACAGCGATTATTTATGTTAAGGGCAGGGTTCTTAAGTTTTGGAAACAGACAGGTTGTCCTTTATTATCTCTCTTTGTCTCCCTGCTCCATTTTCATATGAATGCATAACTTGGAGAGAGAGTTGAAGAGGGGGGTGGGGGGGATTAAAGTCTGTACACCTAATACTGTCAAAACACAGACCTCCGCCCCTCTGGGAGGCATATAAACACTCAGACATACATTCATACACACACTTTCATGCCTGCATACACTTACAATCTCCAGTTTGTATGGTTTGGAATGGCCCTGAGTTCTCACAGAGCCCAGGGGAGAGGAAAAAAGACTTTCCCAGGCAAACGCTGTGCTTATTCAGCTCAGGGAAATTTTGCGGACTGAGATAAGTTGTGCCACTGTTTCTGGGATAAGAGAAACTGTGTTATTGCACAGGTGACCATCACGTGAGTTCTAATGGAAACCCAATCTAAAAGGTTAAGTGTGATGCAAATACCCTAAACTGACAACTACTTTATGGCCTTGAGATTGACTCATTTACTGATAAGGCTACTGTGGCACTGCATTGAATAAGTGTGTCTTTTTCTAACACTTTGTAATGTCCTGCACTCTACTGTATTCAGCCAATTCAACAGAGCACAAGTACAAGAGGAAAGACTGTGCTTGCCAATATCTCTTTAATGCCCCACAAAAATGTTCAAGCTTTTATACGAGTTGCTGAGCAGTCAGATCTCCAAAGCAATAGTCATAGTTAGTTGAACCATGACAGCAAAGTTAACCACATCGAGGCCATCATAAATGCACAATATGGACGACAACGTTCTTTCTGTTTTAAACAGCCAGTACAGTATGTCAAAGAGTTCTTCAAAAACTGATCATTTTAGTCGTCGACAGGCCGTTAAACACCCCAAGTACCTTCATTCCAAACTCGCTGGTGACAAATAAAGGTCATATTAGGTTGAATGTCAATCAGCTACATTTGTCAGCCCCAGAAGATGCCTTTTTTGTCAAAACAATATGAGAGGATAAGCTGAGTTACTATTCCACTGTACCAAAGTTCAAGTGCATCCAGCAAAAAATAACATTTCCGTTAGTTCAAGGGGAGTAGCCTTAAAAACGTTTTTTTTTTTAGTTGTTTCAGAAGCCTAAATAATGAAATGCTAGCGATCAGTGCATCCAGTATTCTACTATGCTCCCTGTGCTTTGAATTATCTGGACTGCTGTGGTAGACTTAAAGGATTAACTATTGTTACGATGACTATTACCATACAATACAATATTATCACCATATTTCACAGCTGTAAGTGCTTGTAATGCGATTGCTATCCCTGCACACTGCTGCAAATAGTTAAAGTAGCCCGTTTGTTAAGTATAATGGCAGTACTTCTGTGTGTGCATGTGAGTCATTGACAAGGGGGAATTTTTATTTGTTCACAGATGGGGAGTTGGGGAGAAGCACAGCATGCTGGGACAATGATATGCAGCTATTTTTTTGATATTGTTCCTATTATGGTTTATTGTGTGTATATTTTTTTCCTGCCCCAGTGTGTGTGTTTGTTTTGTACATATGAGACTGCTATGAAGTGTCCCAGGCATGGATTGAATTGATGATGAAGCTAATGAGGGCTGATAGAAAGTCTTGATGAGGCGCTTGTTGCTTGCTCCTGTGCTGGATAATGTTTCCAATTCACATTCCCAAAGGTTTTATTGAGAGTCAACAATCTCCATACTGAGGTCTGTTTAATCACAGCAAGAAGAGGAAGACTGTCCACCCAGTCAAAAAAAACCGAGCTGCAGCCATGAGGTCGTAAAACTGGTATCCACTGAGTTTTTTAAGGACATCGGTGAGAGTAAGTCGGTTAGATAGACAATATTTTTAGTGCATTGGTTTTAACTAAAGTTTGTCCAAAGCTCATTTCACATTGCTATCATTTTTAATGCTCTTTATTAGAAACAAACAGCACATTTATTTTGGGCAATGTCGTAAACTGTAAACTAAGATGCAGTAACATAAAAGGGAAATGAAAAATAAAAATGCATTGTGTATTATGGCAGAGGATGGGATTATTCAAAGGATCTCTAAGCCATTTATGTCTGAAGCATTCCCTGCTTTAAAGTGTTCTCCACTCTGAGCCTATAGACATTTACTGGCAATTGATCCTGTGTCTAAGTGTTAGTCATAAATTAACACTCCTCTGCCCTCCACCTACGCCTCACTGTATTGTCATCTGGCTCATCCAATC
>OMNN01000432.1:0-10416 GCA_900302755.1 Chromis chromis | reverse complement strand
CCACACACACTTCAACACCCTCTCAGAGATGCAGTAACATATACAAGATGAGGTTGTTTGTACATAAATACAAATGCAGGTGCTTGAGGATATTTAGGGATGAGTTTACGGACACACACACACACACACACACACACACACACACACACACACACACACACACACACACACACACACACAGAGAGAGAGAGAGAGAGAGAGAGAGAGAGAGAGAGAGAGAGAGAGGGAGTTAAAGGAGAAACAAAACTAAAGAGACCTTTTAAACTCCGGCTGAGGGTCAGATCTTGTCCTGGTTAAAGGTTACACTCTAACCACATCATCAATGCTGTGAGAGCTCAGTGGGACGCGACACTGATGCAGGAGAAAACCTACTTCACAGTCATCATCTTCAACTTCTCCAAAGCCACAGTAATTTTTTTTGACCCGGGAGGATTTCAGTGTTTGTTTGTCTCGCCTTATGTCTGCCTGTGTGTGTGTTCATCAGTTAGACAAAGGAGTTATTGTTTTCTGCTGTACAGTATAATTCTCTCCTTCTGTCCACCTCCTCAGGCAGAATCTGCAGCAGGTTTGCATCTTGCTAAAACCACACACAGAAGCAATAGACAGACTGTGGAATTGAACTGTGGTGGATTTGGCAAAAAGAAGTAATGTGCTGTTCACTTGACTGTTCTTGGGTATCATCATTTTGTACTTCCATCCATGCAGGTGAGTACAGCAGTGAATAAACTCTTACTGATTAGATATGTTCTTATTCAAAAAATCTACTTTCCAGCTGATACTTATGATGACCTTCCTTGAAAAAAAAAATATTGCTTCAACTACTGTATCAAACTTTGCATGCTCATGATATTCTGACTCCATTCATAACTTCTGACCAGTAATGTATGTGGAAGAACCGAAGCACTCCTTGCACCTCCCCTCGAATACGTGGCGTATCCCCCCGTGGATGTATCTCAAATGTACCATGACAACCTGTCATGCTCTGCTATACGCGCCTGCAGCCAAACAGAAGGGTTCATTCCCCATCACTGATCAGCGGTAAGCGGGCATCTGCGTGTCTCTTGTTGAAGGAGTTTACTGCTACAGCAGCTACATGACAACACAAAGTTGTAGCATGTGTGCGCATTAGGGCATCGGCATGCATGTGTTGAGAGAATGAGTGCATATGTATGTGTGTGTGTGTGTGTGTCCATACTGTGGCCGAGGGCTTACATGTCTCATACACTGGGATAAAGGCAGTGGTGCAGTGATGAGCGCCTAATCTGAGTGTACGTGATTGGTCCGCCGAGGCTAGAGAGATATGAACGTTTGACTTGTTAAAAGGAATGTTCTTCACTTGGAGCCTCGTTGGCCCTGACATAACTGGGACATAATTCTCCTTGTCAAAGCTAATAATCAATTCCCACTATGAGGATAATCTGACAGCAGACCCCCACTGAGGATGATGCCTCACAACGCAAGCTGCCGTCACATCCCCATATACCAATAACAGCCAAAACAGTTACCACTAGCAACAACAACAAAAAATGTGGTCCCTGTTCACAAGTCAGTAAACACTTGACAATGGGGCTGATTTTCACTGTGCACTTTGATGTTGGAGTTTGATGCTAATGACCAATAATACAGCATATCAGGGAGACTGCCTGTGTTTGCAAATTTGGCTAAAGATAAAGGAGTGTTCATTCCTCCGGGCTCTGTATGTGTGTCCAAACCAAATGACCTCCAAATATCCACTTTGATTTGTTATAGTAGAACACCATTTATTTCCTATATACGTACACTGTTAGCCACAACATTAAAACCACTGACAGATGTAGTGAATAACATTGGTTATCTTGTAAAAAAAGGGGACCTACGGAGGGGTGGGACATATTTGGCAGCAAGTGAAGAGGAAGGATCGGGCGAGAGGATGTGAGCGACTTTGACAAGGACCACACTGTGATGACTAGACGACTGGCTCGGGGCATCTCCGAAACAGCAGGTCTTGTGGTGTGTTCCTGGTATGAAGTAGCTAGAAAAGTGGTTCAAAGAAGGACAACTAGCAACAGAGTCATGAGCACCCAAGGCTTATTGATGCATATGGGAAGCGAAGGCTGGTAAGATGATAGAAAGGTGTCAGAACACAACGGGGTATCATAGCTTTGATAGCCAAAAGCGCCGACATTTGGCATGTACGCATCAGAACTGGACCATAGAGCAATGGAAGAAGGTGGCCCAGTCCGATGAATCATAATTTCTTTCACATGTGTGCGTTGTTTACCTGGGCGAGAGATGGCAGCAGGATACACTATGGGAAATAGGCAGGCTAGTGGGGGTAGTGTGATGCTTTGGGGAATGTTCTGCTGTGAGACACCTTGTTTCCTTGCATTTGTACCAATGTTACTTGGACAAACCTATATATTGTTGCAGACCAAGTACACCTCTTCATGGCAACAATATTCCCTGATGGCAGTGATCTCTTTTAGCAGGATTATGCTCCCTTCCACAATGTAAACATTGTTCAAGAATATTTTGAGGAATGTGAAAAAGAGTTCAAAGTGTTCACTGGGCTTCCAACTTCCCCAGATTTATGTGCGGTCAAGCATCTGTTCTGTATGCTTGAAGAACAAGTCCTATCCATGCAGGCCACACCTGGCAACTTGCAGGACGAAAAAGATTTGCTGTTAGTGTCTTAGTGCCCGACATTACAGGACACCTTCAGTGGTCTTGTGGAGTCCAGGCCTCGACGGGTCAGAGCTGTTTTGGTGACACAAGTTGGACCTTAGAGGAAAAGGTCACTGCGAATCAATACAAAGTTGTTTTGAGGGATCACCTTTATCCTGGGATGAAACATTTCTATCCTGATGGGAATCATACACACTCTAGCAGATCTCAACCCAGTGGAACACCTATGGGACATTTTGGACCGACGTGTTAGACAGCGCATTTTTTTTATTGTGGGTACATAACCTGTGTATGGCATCAGGTGTCCCCCAGGGGGTGGCGAGATGAGCCGGGCTGCGGCATCGTTCCTCATCTGGACGGAACATTAATAATGTGGGGACCTGGGGAGAAAGCTCCATCTGGGCCAGGCTGGTGCACTGCTGAGGGTACAGACCACTGACTCCTCAAGTCTATAATCCCTCACATCGCACTATGGTAGCCTGTGGCGCTCAGTTGACAAACACGCAACTTTCACATGTTGCTTTTTCTAGACAACCAAAAACCCTTGAACAAAATGGCCATTTTTTCCTCCAGTGTCCGTTTATTCTTGGACTTACAGAAATAGATCCCTTAATTAAATGGTGTGTGTTTGAACACCTGACACATCTGACTACAAATGAGCTCTTATGAATAATCACATAATTATTTCGTATGCCCTTCAGCCTTTATCCCGTGGTGGGTGTTAAATAAATAACAAACAGTGTGATTCATTTTCAAGCAGGTGAAAATTACTCACGTAGGGAGGTAAAGGCTTCAACTAAGGGAAGTAAAATTATTAAGAGGTCAGGTCACCATAGCTCAAAAGGGGCAGCGGTGCTCAATACTGTAGTGGTGGTGCTCAGTGACTTGTCATTTCCATTTTTATCACCACCCCTTCTATGAGTGCTTGTTAATCAATACACTAACAACATAGATTCTCTCACTGCGGGAGCTTGAAGCATAGAGGCATGAAGAAGTGTTTACGCCAGCCCCTACTTCTCCACCTCCATGCCTCAGTCTGTAATTTTTTTTTATTCATATATCTTTGTCTAACTTCCTCTGACAGCTTCTTCGGATTTCCCTATTTCTTTGTAAAAAAAAAAATAAAAAAAATACATCCAGCTATATTCACCTTATATCTTTCAGCTAACATTTTTCATCTGAAGGTCTGTGGTGTAACTTTCAAGTTGTGGGCAAGAAAATGTCTCAGCCTGGTGTTAAGGTTTTCAGGTATTTTACAGAGTCTGTCTAAACCGTGTACATGAAAAAGGTACAATCTGTGTGAAAGGAGTCTGAAGTCTCTCTTGTCTGTTCGGGCGCTGCAGAGGAGTGGCTCTAATTCATATTCTAGGATCTTCTTAAGTGTCAGCTGTGGCTAACCAACCTTGTGAAGCCCACTGAGCAGGCCTGTCTTGCCCCCTCATGTAACATGAGCTCATAATGAAGATACTTTGGTGTCATTTCTGCGGGCAGTCAGAGGTGATTTTGAGCTCGGTTCGAGGTGGAGGTGAAAAGATCGAGAGTGAGGAGCAATAAATGAGCTCTGTGGAGTGAAGGAGCATCACAGTTCTGTCTCAGTAGACTTGTGACTTCCTGTCAGTTTTCTTTTTTTCTCTCCCTTTTTTCCCCCCTCTGCCTGATTGTTTTTCTCAGCTGAGGTAATTCAGGTGCACTAGCCTGGAGCTTCCCTGACTTGTGTTTATTAGTTATTCATTTCCATCAGCCTCAGATGCCTTGGGCGATGTGAACTGCAACGTGCTCCCTGTTCAGGTGTTCAGCAGCCCAAATGGATCATCTTCTATCTCCCATGATGCCCAGCAGCAAAGCACTACTGGGTTTTCAGTGGTTGGATGTATTTTTTGTTGTAAGAAACATCACAGAGAGTGTAGGAGCAGTTAGATTTGAATATGCTGTAAGACTTGATCTGAGGTGTTTATTAAAGCCTGTGAAGAATTTTTGAAATAATTCAGGCTTTTCTTTCAGATATCTAAGTGTCTGTATGTTGCTTTAACATGTGTACATTTGAAGTGGTTTAAGCAATGCATCATTTTACATGTGGCTCAGACATGTTTGTAATGGAGTATAAAGAACAATATTTCCCTCTGATGTAGTGTGAGCAGAAACTGGAAATAAATAATGTAAAAGTATTTGAGTGCATTGATGTGCAGAGACCTCTTTGGTTTTATTCTTTATTTTCATTTGATAATCAAAGAGTTCCTGCAAAAATCTCAGAATTATGTCGGTTTTTAAAAAATCTTTAAATGCAGTTCTGTTGACACAATTTTGTGATATCCTAATTTTACTTCATGACACTATTTTAAAATTATTTTTTTGATATAGATGCTATTCTTGTTCTTTTAAGCAAATTAAGTGACTGTATAATTACTATATACTGGTAGAAGCAAACCATTTGTTGGAAAAAAAAATGTCAACATTGGATGATTTTGCAAAACCCTGGAATATGTTAAATAACTTTCGATTTTTAATTTTTTTACATCATATGCCAGTGTCTTTATTTCAGAATTCTCTCTCAATGATATCTGCACATAGCAACTACAACCTCCAAGCCTTTAGGTTGCTACTCTCTGAATGTAGAGCATGCTACTTGGTGTGAAGGCAATGCATGTTGTCACTGGATGTAATCTGCATATAATTCCAAGGGATACTGGACTGGGTAGAATAGGTATCAAAAAGACAAGCACTTTTTCTCTCATAGAAGAATTAAGTACTAAACAGTCAACATGCAGTGCCATGTTAAAACACATTAGACGTTCTCACCATCCACACAGGAGGGTTTGTTGCGTGTCGTCCCGGCCACTTTCCCTGGTAAACAGGAGCACTTGACTGTCTGAGAGCGCTCCTCAATACGATTCTTGTTACAGCATCGGTGGGCGGCTATCACCTCACACGTTCCGCCCTCTGTAAAAAGAGAAACAGACCAGGGCCAGTAAATGTTAGTAACATGTTACAGAAAATTACCTGAAGCAAGGTCCTGTAAGTTTTCATTAACCTGCTAGATGCGTTTTTAACATAAAATTTAAAAGAGCAACAAAACTGTGAATGAAAGATGAGCTTAGGGAAGCTCGACTGCCGCACATCATGTCATGTGAAACAAGCTGCAGTAGAATCACTGGGCACTTACACTGTAAGTATGTGTAACAAATTGGCCCTCAAGGCATCTCAATTATATCATCTAATTGCCTCACACTCAGTGCTGACTGTCCTCGCTCCATACCAATCAGCCCATGATGACTATCATGGAGAACATCACACACTCAGTATATACTAATGTGCCTGTTTTTGCATCCTTGAATCTTCATTATATGTTGTCACTATGATTAAAAAGGGATGATTCTTTTGTCTCTGCTTCTCCAGTGAAGACCTGGCAGCCATGAAGGCTTTGATAGCTGACACACTGGACTCTGCCAATACAATGTTTGGCTATACTACACTAAAGCATTAACTCCAAAGCATAGGTGACATCAGTCAGAGCAAAAGCTGTACAATAGGTCCCTGTGTGACAAAGGAGGATGTCAAAAAAATTCAGTGAAAAGAGAAGCCGACGGCGGCAATGGGTCAAAATAACAATAGGGAGGATTGCCCAGGGGAGGGTGAGGGGGTGATGGAGCTGAGGGACATCCTGAAATGAGTGAGACAGGCAGAGAGAGAGAGCTAGAGGACAAGGTGTGTCTGGCTGCCAGGGACTGGCCATGCCAGTGAGTAATGAGGGAGCCACTGGAAGTGCCCCCTTCACACAATTATAAAGCGTGGGGCTAATGCAGCCAGCGGAGCTGGAGGAGAGAGGCCCTCCATCACTGCTCTCCCCTTTTCTTACGCCCCAGGAAAAACTCTTTATCTTCCCTTGACAGCCACCGCAACAGACACCAGCGTCCAACAATTAAACTGGAGCTCATCCCAGGACAGGGGAGAGGAGAGGAAAGGAGAGTTCAACTTATTCCCTCCAATATACACAATGGATAGAGTGCAAAAGGAAGGGGAGACAACCAAATGCCACATTTCATCTTGTCTGTGCATTATTTCACTTGGCTGTACCACGTTTTAAAGAGCACATCCTGCTCCGGTGAGAAGATGCATTTGCTTCCACTGGCATGACAACAACCTGTGTGTGTTTCTCTGGCTGAGTTGGTTGTGCAAATGTTTGAAATGGCTCGGGTCATGAATTACGGAACTGAGCTCCCAGCAGCCTAGACAAGTTTGGCAACAGTTTTCTTCTCCCATTCCCATCAATGTCTGCCTTGGCCAGACCAAAGGCCGACGAGTCCTGGATTAAAAGGCAAACATTTGCAGTCCTGCTGGACCGTGCTGTCGTGCAGTATTAATGTCACTCTCTCAGCCCTTGTTGTTAGATATTTGTGGGCAGGAGGAGGCAGACTATAAAAGTGAGGAGAAAAATCCCTTGAGTGTGCTAAAACCCGAAACCCCACGATGTGTTGGCTTGGTGAATATTTTACTGACAGCTTCCTGACCTGCAGACTTACTTTCAAGTCAAAACAGATCACTAAATAAGTGAGGACTTTATGTTGCGTCACAGAATACTGAACATTGAATCCCCTCAGCAATGCCTGATCTAGAGGTTAGCACTACAGAGCTCTAACCAGTAAACATCTGACAAGGGACGAAAAAAATTAGCCCCTATTACGTTCATATCTCTCGTCTGAATATGATGTGACTTGTCCGGATCGTTGACGTTTGGATTTAGTTCCTCAGTGGAACTAAAGTTAGATATGCAAATGTACGTATTATTAAAATTTTATGTTGCCCTGTTTCATTAAATCATGGCAAATAATTCAGAAAAATGGACCACTTATCACTAAAGGTTATACAGTTTATTTTAGTGGCTCTGCTCTGTGAGGGAGTTCTCAGAAATTCTGGGCAGCAACAAGGAGGGATAAACAATCCCCTGAACAGAGTACAGAGTCAAGGATAGCTGTGCACATACAGACACAGTGCAGCTTAGCGAGTCAGCAGTACCAAAGCTTCAGTCTCATAAGGAGGCTGCAGAGGCCTTCCACTACACCAATAGACTTATATGTTACTAGTTCGCTGAAAAGATGAAGCAATGAGCCAATAATTTAGCACAGAGATGAAACAACCGAAGCTGGATACTTGAATTACGTGCAACCTCATTGTCTGAAATAATTTTAATCCAAACTAAATCAGCGGTCAGCGGTCTCTAATATTGCACACTTGATTTTGAGTTATTATTAAGGAAAAGTCCATATCGTATCATTTGGATGGAAGTCCAGGTGTTCGGAAGAATCACCTTCACAGCTACACTGATCAGGCATAACATTATGACCACCTGCCTAATATTGTGTTGGTCTCCCTTATGTTGTCAAAAATGCTCTGAACCATTGGACATGGACAAGAGGACCTCTCAGGGTGTCCTATGGGGTCTGGCACCAGGACGGTGGCAGTGGATCCTTCGGGTACTCTGGCTTGTGCAGTGGGGCCTCTGTTAATCAAACTTGTTCCACTGCATCATGCTGATGCTTGATCACAATGGGGTCTAGGAAGTTTGGAGGTCAAATCAACATCTTGAGCCATTGTCATGTTCCTCAAGATGGGGGTAGGCCAGTGACATTTGGGATTGCCAATTGCATGATGGAGTGTGCTTGTTCTGGGACAATGTTTATTTGGGTGTCTAAGTCTCATCAACACGGATGTTAAAATCCAAGGTTTTCCAGCAGAACACCACATAGTACCAATATGATCAATGTTATTCACTTCACCTGTCAGTGGTCATAATGTTGTGGCTGATCGGGGATATCCTCTTGGGAATGTGCAAATATTTACTATCCTTCTTGACAACCAAAAGTGGACATAGTTTGACATTAGCATGGGGCTTCATAAGCAAGAGATCAAGACAAAGTGTGTAACTTTTACACCACAGACTGCAGTTCCTATCATAGAGTTTTAAAAGATGCCAGCAATTATTCCCCAACATGCCCATGATTCTTCTGTTAAAGCTGCAGTACTCAAGAACTCAAGATTTTGTCCTAGTTGATCAAGCTGCACACACAGTTACTATGGTATCAGCACATTTATTACTGTATTTCCCATGAAGAGCAACACGTGTGTTTGTTCACAGTGCAGCCAAACCAACACAGTATCTTCTCACGAAGTTAGTCAAAATTAAATGCAACTGATTTCTTGTTCTTCTTGCTTAAAAATTACCATTATCCTGATTTGTAGATTCTCTTTTTATGCAACACATGAAACTGTGTGTTTGGAGGTCTGATGGAGCTCAGTATAATAAAGTCATTAGCAGTAACTTGCAGCTCTGACAGAGTAATGACGGCAGTAAACAACAATAAACAGAGAGGCTGTTATCAATGAAATAAAATTTCTCTGGATTACATGCATGCGTCATTTCCCTCTGATTTCGTCATGCGTGTGAAGGCAGCGTGAATCCAGCATTTATTACTTAATACAAAGTACAGACTTTATAGCATCAACGTCAATTTTTTAAATGTTGAGGAATATAGCTTTAACCAAATCCGAACCATATTGATGACGAACCAGAAAATGAGGATGTGAATAAGTGTTAAGGACTATTTTGGGTCTGTTTGTCAGTCTGTTGTCATCCGCTGCCCTCCCCCCCGTCTTGTTTACTCACTTTTAGTCTCCTATTTTATCGATCCACCCCATCTTGCCACTCTTACATTCTTTGCTTTTCTCTTTTCATCCCCATCTCTCTCTTTTTGTTCTGACACCCTCCACTTCACAGTTAATTAAGATAACCTAGATCCCTCTTATCATGTCCATGTATTGCAGACAAGTGGCTTGATGAAAAAATTTAGTAGCATGTCGCACAAATATCAAAGATACGTGCTCTTACAGACTAATTTTTTGCCACCTTTGATGTTGAATACTATCCTGAAGCTCCAAACCCTGTGCATGGTTTACTTGGATTCCCTATATGTACAGAATAGGGAAAGATTAAATTGATACAGGGCCTGCTTTTAGTCTCTCTTTTGTACTGAGTTTTCTTTTCCTTCAGTGTCCCCTCTATCACACTGTCATATTGTGAGCATGACTAATTTTATCCAGTAATGGAAAAGAAAGAGTTCACCCTTCTATTAAAGTCTTATTCAAGAAGGTAGTGGAATAGAAAATCATGGTTAGACACAGGAAGATGAAGAAGGGGGAAAAGAAAATGAAGACGCTGGTCTGTCCTCTGCACTGTGTGGAGGTGGGTTAGCCTTGTATCCACCTGCACGCTCCAGCAGCTCCCTGTTGGATCTGTGGAACGACAGGCACATTGTGTGACAGCACAAAAGAAAGAAAAGATGATTGTGCCTTTATTTTTTCCTGTTTTTTCCCCCCACAAGCATCTTCTTCTAGGGTGTGTGGCTCTTTGGAAGTTGTTCCACCAAAGAGTCCAGCATTGTTCTGATTAATTTAAACACTGTTTTAGTATTCAAGGTGTAAGGAGCCCTGTGAGTTTACTACGCCCCCCCTGTGTAGTCCTGCATCCACTGGGTTTTAGGAGGTTAACACACACAATATGAATGAGGAGACAGAGACAGAGAGAGCGGGAGAGAAAAGGAGAGTAGGGAAGAGTGGGGGTGCGGAAGGAAAGAATTAAAAAGTCAATGAGGCTCACTTGATAAGTGTGTGTGTTTGTGTGGAGGTGTGTGCATGTTTGTGTGCAGCTCTTATCAGTGCTGAAACAGCATAGGTTAATTCTCATTCAGCAGGGTTCACAGA
>OMNN01000427.1:20423-30450 GCA_900302755.1 Chromis chromis | reverse complement strand
CCCTTAGAGAAGAGCAGGAAGTCCATCAGCTGATGGTTGACACCTGTGCTGCTGCTTCATCAGCTTTATGAGCTGATTGGAACCAGCCACTAGCTCTCTCTCTGGGCCTGGACTTTGGTTAAGTTGTATGGGTTCTTTTGTTTTATACAATTTAGCACATTAGTTGTCATACACACACACATGCACGCACACACGCACTACATCACTGATAGTACTGATCCAGACATTTAGGTTGTTCTGTTAAATTATGTTGGGTTAAAATAAATTTAAGTTCTTTTGATCATGTGTGGTCCTCTCCTCTTTGTCCTTCCTGGAGCCGGGTCGTGACAACACACACTAACATACACTAACACAAACTAACACACACACACACTAACACAAACCAACACACACACACACACACACTAACACACACACACTAACACACACTAACATACACTAACACAAACTAACACACACACACACACACACACACACACACACACACAAACACAAACCAACACACACACACACACTAACACACACACACTAACACACACTAACATACACTAACACACACACACTAACACACACTAACATACACTAACACACACACACTAACACACACAAACTAACACACACACACACTAACACAAACCAACACACACACACACACACACACACACACACACACACACACACACACACACACACACACACACACTAACACACACACACTAACACACACTAACATACACTAACACACACACACTAACACACACTAACATACACTAACACACACACACTAACACACACAAACTAACACACACACACACTAACACAAACCAACACACACACACACACACACTCACACACTCACCCACACACACACTCTCACACACTAACACACACACACTAACACACACTAACATACACTAACACACACACACTAACACACACAAACTAACACACACACACACTAACACAAACCAACACACACACACACACACACACACACACACTAACACACACACACTAACACACACTAACATACACTAACACACACACACTAACACACACAAACTAACACACACACACACTAACACAAACCAACACACACACACACACACACACACACACACTAACACACTAACACACTAACACAGACCACACTTGATGCAAGCTGGATGCACACACATGGACACACACATTTGAATGCCTCTGGATTTCCCAGCATGCTTGCCATTGCCTCCCACTCAGCTGGTGTCATCACATTCTCTTTTATACGCGGTCACAATTGTTTTTGATATTTTCATCTCCTAGCCAGAGGATATTTATCTGTGGGAGTGTAGTGGCTGGAGACCCTTTTTCAAATGTTAACAATTGCCAGGCCGCAACATGAGGAGCTCACTAATTAATGCACCAACATGGTCCCACAGTTGGGCTGGAGAAACTCAAACTATTATTGTGTGTCTTTATACTGTAAATGCATGGTTATTCTACATCTAAAGCACACACACAGATGCATAGCTCTTTCAGGTTGGTACATTCCAGACTGCTCTTGGAAGCAGATGAAAGTTGGAGGTTATTTCTCCACTGAGAATAAGGATTAAGTAGTGTTGCATATTCTCTTAGTTTACTCTTATAACTGTAACAGTTCCTACTCTCCATACTGACCCTGAAGCTTTTCCTCCACAACACAACTCCACTATAATAATTCCAAATTGCAGCTAAGGCTCACGTCAACCATCAAGCGTCCCACTAAACTAATTCAAGTTGGTATTCTTCAAAGGTACATTCTGTTCAGTACAAATTCCTTTTTTGTTTCTCCTTTCTCCATATAGGATACCAACTTGAGCAAACAGAAACGCATTACAAACTAATAGATATGTCAGACTAAAAAAGAAATTCATATTATGTATGTCGAAGCATATCTTTATAAAAGGAAAAAAAACATAAATCTATTACCAATATCAGTATCCTCTCTTGATTGCCATCTGTAGTTCTTCTGTCTTTCTTTCTTCTTGCATAGCTTAGACAAATTATATATATTTTATATAGGAACAATATTGTTGCAATTATATCTATAGTTATGTATGTATTTGCTATTGATTTTATTTACAGCCCTTGTCAGCTCATCTGGTGATGACAAAACTGAATTTGAGACATTTTCTTACAGCACCTCTCCTAATGTAGTCAATGTCAGAGAATTTGGCTCCACAGAGACGTAAACTCTCTCAGCTTTGCTAATGGATGTCCATTGTGACCACTATTAAGCACAACATGGTCTGGTCAACTCTGAGATGTCACACATGCAAAAATACACCAACAACACTTGTGTCCCAAAGCTGGATTTCGGCTTTTGGCATCAATCTCTTGACTGAATTGGATTTCGATTCACAGTCCAGAATTGTTTTGATTCTTGGTATTTATTTTTTGTCAGATAAATACTACTTTTGTATAAAGCATTTCTCTCTTTTTCCCCCCTAGAAACTTTCTCTTTTATTCAACAAACGACCAACACCATTGTTCCCAAAAATCTATAAAGTGCACATAATAGGCTAATTTCTAAACGCATTTCACATTAAACTAATGCATTTAGTTTTTCGCCAAAATGAAAAAAAGACTGAAACACGACACCATACTATATGTTTTAGGCATAAAAATGCAAAACAGTTGAGCAAGTATAATACAAGGCCACCACCACTTGCAAAGGCATCATCATTATGTGTATTTAAAAAAAAATGCTATTCAGCTACCCATAGACTGTCAGTACCAGATGCTTTATCTAAGTACTGACATCCACTTTAATGATCACTTTGAGCACAGACAGGGCAGAAAGTCTACTCACTAATTCATCTGCACTATTTCTGTTGACAAGAGAGCCTGATGTCTGCAGACAGCTTGCTAACTAGTGTTAGCTACCCAGTAGGAACATTGTGAAAAAAAAAAAAAAACCCACATGCTGTTCACTCGACTTCTGCGGCTTCATATCTCATAGCCAGAGATAATATCTATTCAAGAAACACAAACAGAGCTCAGGTCAGTGCAAAGTCTTTTTTTCAGTCTGTCTTTCCTGTGATTCGATCTCTGGATCGGCTCCGAGTCAGCTAACCAACCTGAATCACACCAGGCCTGTAAACCACAGCAAGTCTGCATAGACTGTATTCACATTGCACTTTACTACAGAGCCTCTAACTATTCATGGGATTACTTTGACTCGCACGTGTAATATATTTACAAATGTAATATACTGATCTCAGGATTTTAAGAATTGATATTGGATATTGGAAGTAAAATGACTGATCTTTACACTGAGCAAATATGGATCTATGCTCATCATATATTTCACTCAGTTTTGATTGATTGATTGATTGATTGATTGATTGATTGATTGATTGATTGATTGATTGATTGATTGATTGATTGATTGATTGATTGATTGATTGAAGGAGGAGGTGTGGATCAGAATATTATTTGATTTCATTTTTTATTTACTTCGCAAAGGCATACACCCATACTGTACGTATGCATTTACATGACAGGAGTGTATGCAATGACACATAAGTAAGGAGGAATCAGAAGATAGAATGAAAGAGGAGAAGCTTTTGTCTATTTCAGCTTGAATAAACTAAACTGCTGTGCAGTGGGCTCACTGGTGGCCCCTACTGCGGTGCTTCATGAAGACATATGGGCCTAAAGAGCACTTGATGTGGCTGCCACCGCCTTGCTTGTCATCCACAATTTTGCCTGCCCTAATCCTTGCTTTAATTTACTCCACTCCACAAGGCAAGCAGTGACTAACACTGTCCTCAGGGGTCCTTTCACTTATGCCACCGGTGACAAGGAATATGCAAAGGCACAATTTCTCACCAGGAAGGGTGACAGAGAGCAGTTCCGCCGGGGAGCACACCTCCCGTTTCTGAGCATCTTTTAATGTCACTCACAAGAGCACTTTGCAGTTGCAAACTATTCTTCAGAGACCCCTTTATTAACATGTTGATCCAAGGGGTCATTAGGTGAAGATTGTTTGGCGCAGAGGATGCAGCTATTGATTTGCTGAGAGATAGACTTTGCTGGAAAGTTTGTGACAGTGCAGAGAGACCACAGAGACTACTTCTTCAGACTCAATCTAAACTGTTTTCAACCTCTTTATCCCTTTCTTCTGCCTTATTTTTCCCACTCGTCTAATTTTCCCCTGGAATGCCGGGTGAGAGAGGAGCCGTTGACGGGCACAAGTAATTGCTATCAGTCTGTCATTAGGTTCTCTATCTTGCCCCCTCTCTATTTTTTTTCTCTGTCTCTATACACAGGCCTGTGCTCAGCATTGCTTACAAATAAGACACTTAGGAGACGAGTGGAATTTGCTCCCCAAAAGCTGTGATGTATTGGATTTTTTACGGTCAGAGCAGCTCCTCCAACCGCCTTTTCATTCTCTGTTGTCCTGAGAACCATTTTCTCTGTGTTTGCAATATTCACTCTCTCTCCCTCTCTGTCCTCTCCTCTCCGCCTTTCAGGGTATCATTTGCAATTTAATGCTTACCTGGGGTGAGCCTTGACAATAGCTTCCACCATGAAATGGCCCAGGCCCTGCCTGCATGCCTAATGAGGTTGATGTTGAGCTATTTAGGTCATTGTCCCTTTACAATATCTACTTAATGCAACTCCATGGGAGTGGATTGTTGGAACGGTTAAAGATTCTATTAAGTCTTTACAAAAGCCATTCCATTCCGCTGTCCACCACATACTACCAGGGGCACTGCTCTACTTCACTTTTGCTTTGTGAGAGGCTGTCGCAACAAAGCATAGCAAGGAGGTGCAATGTTAGTCTGAAGGGTCACCCCACTAATATCGCTCCAATATCTGGGGGTGTTTTTTTTGCAGGTGAAAAGGCAAACATCCAGTCAGTCAGCAGCTCCTTTAGTAACATATGAAATCTGGATTGAGCTGGCAAATTCATATTAATCATCGCACAAAATGATCTGCCAAAACAGACGGCCAACACCAACTATTAATCAGAGCAGAACCCGTGACAGCCTTTGGAATCGGAAGGGAAGGAGTCAGAGGGGGGGCCTCTTTGAGAGAGTACTTGATATGAAAACTGTGTTGTTGTGCTTTGTACCAGCCTGTGGGAGTTTTTAAACAAGCCCATATGGTGGTAGCCACCAGCTTTGGAGAAGGCGGGTGGGTTGGGGGGTTAGCCAGGGCCAGGATTTCACACAGTCAGTATTGAGTGGGATTGAGGAGGCGAGCTCTTAAGCTGTCTTTTCAGGCACAGCAAAAGCCCTCCATCTGGCCTCCCCTAAAACTCAGGGCGAGTTTACTCAGCTCCCTGTCGGCTGATTGGGCCTCCTGAAGCAGAAGTAACAGCATCAATAGTGTAAACCCTTGCCACTTGAGAGTATTACATTTCTTTTCATGCTTGACTTAATCAAAAGTGGGGAAGTGAAATTTACACCTTTTTGATGTTCTTTTTTCCCCGCTCGCTAAGAGGGGCGATCTTAACCCATTTGATCTTCACAAGCGCCCACTAAATGGCCAAATATGCCAAGCAGACGGAAGCAGACGGTTGGCAGTTGCCAGTTTGCGCAGGGTCACTGTTGGAGCACTCCATGTGGTGGGGCAGGCAACCTCACAGAAGGCTCCAGTCTTCACAGAGTCCAGCCAAGCTTCTGTCTGGAGGCCCACTGTCTCTTGCTCACTGTCCGCACCCAGCCAAAAATCAATCCACCCTCATGCTGATTCTCTCTGCTCTGCCTGAGCCAGTGTGAGACTTGTGTTGACTGAGCAGCATCAAATGAACACTGTAACTGGGGCTTTATAACAAAACGGATAGACAAAAAGCACCAGCCAAGTGTCAATGCTATGATGTGTATATCTGATGGCTTTAGCAAGGCTTTGCAGAGTCACTATCTACTTTGCATGCAACTGCAAATCACATCATGTGCACAGTGACAGACTGAGCTGTCAGTGAGTGCTAAAATAGTAAAATTTACTTCTTATCACCATGATTTAAATAAGGGACCATCTGATAGCAGTGATGCAGTTTAGCAAGCAAAGGGTGCAGCTTTGTCCAGTGAATAAATGTTTTGACTGTAGTAACCTCCCTAATCCAAGCTGTTGACTGGTGCTGGAGCAGAGGGAGCCGACCTGGGGATGTGTGAAGATTCCCCTCAACAGGAATCTGGAGAGAGCAGTTGCTGGAGAGCTGCTAGCCAGTGACAGTTGCTCCAGGAGCCTGGCTTTAATGAGTGTGTGATGTCTGGAGTCTTTAGCTCATGTTAAGCCCGGGCTAAGGCCAGGATCTGACTGATGGAGCCCTAGGCCTCAGTACTGTGGAGTTGTGTTTGCACCTCTTAATGAAGCTGGGGGCCGACGACACCGCCTGGCCCTCCGCCTGCCCTTCCTCTCTCCGCAGGACCAGCCCTGTGCCAGCCAAGACTGCAGCAGAGACCCACTCCATTAGTTCCTGTTTATTTCCCAGGCTTCCAAGCCCTACTCCCTTAGTCATCGTGTGCAGCAATTTTTCCCCTCCCCTTTCTTAAACTGTTGTTGGTTATTCATTTTGGTCCAATTTTCTCACTCACTGTTGTAGGCAAGACATGAAAAAAACTGAGATAATTAAATGCTTGTGCCCTGTGGAAAACAATGTTTCCCCCCCTCTTTGCGTTGAATATAAATTACCATTACAGTGCCTGGGCTGCAAAAAAAATGTGTATCTGTGTGTGTGTGTCTCTGTGATTGTGTGTGTAAGGAGTTTACTTGGTGTCAGCATGAAAAGAAGGGGCCCCCATCCAGGCAGCCAAAATCCTGCCGAGGAACTTGTCTGGGATCGTGATGTTCCAACAGCTCCACTGCGACAAGATACATAGTTTCCATTCAGCGACAAGCTTCTTATTGGTTACTATAGTTTCACTAATGCCCAATTGAAGGCGATGCCTAATCTCGACAGAATGGGTTAAAAGGTGCCGATGTCCAGAGCCACAAAACCACATGTTGAGAGTCAAGGGACCAAGGCCTCACAAAGCACAGCTCCTCCAGCTTTGATGTGGCCCTATCAGGGGCAGGAGATTGAAGAGAATGGGGGAAGAATACACAGAGGCCCCCGCAGCATACGAACCCCTCGAAAGACTCGCTGACAATGGCAACTGCTGAAGAGCGGGTCAGGGACTCACAAAAGGTGGGGCATCTCAGGAAGAGAGATACCCACTTCCTCCTCTTCCATCTCCACCATTACCACTTTCATCATCATCACTGCTGTCATTTTTATCACCACTGTCCCCATTTCTCTTATTTGTATAATCGTTAACACTACCCTCATGATCATAACTGCCTCACCATTTGCTTAGTTATTACAAAACTTTATTGCGCCGTGTTTTTCTCTCTTTACCCAGCCTGCTGTATCACACAGTTGTCTGCACTGTCCTGTCCTCTGCATCAGGGCTGCTGAGAGGAGGGAGTCAGAGATAGAGCAGTAAAAAGAGAGCATAATAAACAAGTAGGAGACATGAGAAGTGGGGAGCTGCTGGTGTGTGGTGCTGAGATGTGGTATGTTTAAGGCTATCACATCTCAAGTACTATGCTGGAGTAGCCTGTGGAGGACAGCGTGTGTGTGTGTGTGCTGGGGGTTGCTCTCTGTTTCAATAGACTGTCGCTCAATGGCGCTGAGGAGTAATTGAAAAGCTAATATTGTTCAGCATATCCCAGGGATTACGTCTTATTGTAGTAACAAGTATGCAATACTGCAATGTTTATTTTTGGTCAGGCTTTGTTGCAGCCACTAATTGGGGCTGAGTGTAAAAATGTGGAGTGCGCATTACCGTGGCTGAGTCATGACAGCACAAACAGTCCCACACTAATCACTTGCACTGTGTTATCTTTGGAAGGCATCTTGAATTAAAATCAGACCCATAGCCAAAGACGCGATTGATGGGCATCGTTTTACAAATGTGTTGAAAATGAGTCTGCAAATATGTGCTTATGTCGGTGATGCTGTAAAATGAGCAGGGTTGACTGGCAAAGCATCTGCTTATGATGTTTATCACACAAACACAGACACAGCTGTTTGCAGGCCCATTCATTTATTAAACAGACATTACCATTAGTGTTAAAAAAAAATCTCACTCAGCATTTCTCTATCATCGAGCATTGCCATATCTCCCCTCATTGTGCGGTTTATGGCAGATTTTAAATCAATTAAGTCTGTAATTTGTAACAACTGCTGAGACTGGTTCAGGCCTAAACAATGGCAATGGGATAACTGCCCTTTAGTGAAGCATCAATGGGCTTACAATGTGCTGAATTAGCTGGCATATTAATGACCAGCCGCAATACCCCTCCATTCTCCTCACCCAAATCTGCTTATGCAAATGGCCCATGAATCCAGTTCAAAGGAGTCTCTTTTAAGTGAGGACTATACCCATCCACACTGGGGGCTGTGAGAGAAAGTGACATGAGAAAAGTTAGGGACACTTGTCTTTTTTTTTCTTCTCTCTTTTACTCCTCACAGAGCATGATCCAGTTAGCATGCACCTCTGCTGGTTACTAGCAGGGTAGGGGTTGTCGAGTCCATAGGATTGCTCCACGCAGGGGGGGTAGGGAGCGGGTTAATCCAGCCAATTGTGACTGTGTGTTTAAAATGTGGTGTTCAGCAGGGGGGAAAGCAGGACCCATCCAAGTTCATGCCCCTGTGTGAAAGAGAGGAGAAAGGCTGTGGGGTTCGACGTTGAAGGAATAGAATAATCCCCTTCACATTTGTTAAAGGGCCACTGGTCTTTTGTGTTGGCCAAGACAAATTTAAAAGGCGATGTCATAATGGTTCAATTGGAATGATATCTTTGAACACAATAGATGTGGCTTCTTTCCACGAACAACTTAAAGCCCCATTGTTCCTATTATTGGGTTAGATGTTTGGATACATGCGTACACTCTGAATGAGAATAAGTTGTTGTAATACAACCTGTTATAAAATATTGAGCATGATTACACATGTTGTGGTCTCATGAATGATACAGACACAGTGAGAAAGAAAGGGGGGATACCTCTTGATGGTGCATGTGATTTATTCCCCCATACAATCCACATATGTTTGCTAACATCCAATGAATAGATTTAGTTCATAGAATTTTTTTTTTTTTACGAGAGGCCATTTAAATGTGAAATAATAAAAAATGTAAACACAATATTACTTAGATGACTGTATATGAGAAATTCAGTTTTAAGCTCAGGTGAAGAGAGAATTATTGTGAATGAGTGTTGCACTCTAATGTTCTTATGACAAAAGTGTTCAAACAAACTATTCCCTACTTGACCTCTGTTAGCAGTCTTTTAGGCGAAATATCTTTGAACGTGTTTGGTTTTCATGTTTGTTTTCTTTGGAGCTTTGAGTGACTTTGTTCCTGACATTAGTGATGATGAATATGTTGGATATAGCAGTGGAAATTCTTTGCTGGAGTTAAAAGGGCCCTTGTTCTCTCATTCCCATTTGGGGTGAAAGTACAAGCCCTGTAGTAAGAACTTTAATATCCCAAATAAATAAGACATTTATCACCACGAGCTGCACTCCTGTTGGAACAGCCTTTCTTTACAATGCCTGACATCATGTGTTTGCCTGCATTTCCCAACAACTGTTGCCTGTGTATCTAGAGGCTTAATGCTAAGTTTATCCATGAAGTGCACATTCAACACACTGTTAACTCTCACAGGGAGTTGCCAATTAAACACAAAGCCTTAATTTATAAATCTAACTCTCTTAAGTACACATAATACCCAATTGAGAGGTATTATTTATTATTGCAGGATTTTTCATGTGCTCGCTGGGAAGAGTCCAAGTTCTGAGAGGCTGTGTGCCAGCGACAGAAGCAATGCGGAGGCTGACATCCTAATGCTCGCTGCTAGACAGGGAGGTCATTTCACCAGACTAGAGTAGAAGTGACGAGCTGTTGAGAAGCAAACAGATATATAAATACTATATGCAGATTTTTATTCCAAATTTATAACATGTTGTGACATTATAGGGGGGAAGAAGAAAAAAAGGGGTGGTGGGGTG
>OMNN01000427.1:0-20403 GCA_900302755.1 Chromis chromis | reverse complement strand
GTGGTGGGTGCAGTGTAATCAGCTTTAAACTAGCACAAACATTTTTTTTATTTCTTTTATTTTGTCAGTTATTATATTGATATTTTGTCCATGGCCGCTCAGCAACATCCTGAAAAATATAACAGTAGCTACTGAAGAAAAGAAGGGTAATAATTCTTAAGAGTACGCATCAGAAAGCATAAAAAAAGTAAAAGCAAAACAACTCCCATCTAACTTATGACCCACACCTCCTCTTCCCCATCCATCTTGGCAGTAGGGGTGTTGGACGCCGGCCTCTCAGTGAATTTTCCCTCCTTAAAGAAGCTCATAATGGCTGAGTGAAGTCCCTAAGAGGGAGGGTTCCACTAGGTGACAGATTCTTCCTGTCCGTGAAATTCCCCCTGCGATAATTTGTCTTTGTGCTGATGGGCCCGTAGCTCCACGCGACATGGGTTATGGCAGCGAGGGCGGGACCGTCCTCATCACCTGCCATCTCCGTGGCCCTCTTGACACCCCACACACATAACCCCCCACCCACACTCACACACTCGCCATTCTTCTGTCCTCCCTATCCCACACCCCCCACTTTCATCTCTCCAGCAGGAGCTGTCTCCTCACTGGCAGAGCAACCAAATAATGGAGCTTGTCACAGGCCTTGTTCTTTGTGTTTTTCAGGGCCCAAGAAAAATGCAAACACTCTATTGTAGTCATTAGTTTTCCCATCCTTTCTGCCTGGGCTTGTGGGTGGGGGCTTTGACCTGGTTCAAAAGGGACTCGGGGAGGAATTCGGCTTTTTAGAGAAAGTGAATTCTTGATGTCACATGCTTGGTGTGTGTGCATTATGCATTGTGACTGTGCTTGCTTGTGTATGTGGCTATATCAATATGCTCTTGAGTGCATGTTTCTATATTTGGGAGTGTTTACTCATCAATCACTTGTCTTAATAGCCAGTCGGACCAAATCTGTTACAAATTTTAAAAGCTTAATTAATATTTTTTTTAGGCTTTTTTTTGCTTTTATTTTAGATACAGCTGAACAGAGACAAGAGGGTGGGTGAGAGGGGATGACATGCAGCAAGGGGCCTGGATGTCAACTGAACATGAGCCATTGCAGAAAGAACTCAGCTAAATACATGTGTGCATGCTACCAAGGTGCACCAGTATTTAATTATTTGTAGTGTAATTAGTTCATGGAATGTTAAAAAAAACATCATGTCAGTCTAGCTGGACAGATTCCTGTGACATGGAGCGATGGGACCAAGTGTTTGGAACCAGGGAGTCACAAGAGGTGTGGGTCAGGTGGGGGGATGTTTGAACCCAGCTACAGGGGTCCTGGAGGAATTTAGGAGCTGCTGAAAGATACTGAATGTCTGCTAAGGTCATCATAAGGCTCTATAAAGCTCAACATTGGTAAGAAATTTCTTTCATCACTGCATTTCACCATTGAGTATTGGTTTCTCCTTATGTAAATGGGATGAATAGAAGAAACTGGAAATAGCACATAAAAAGTGGCAGCATGTTTGAGCATTCAGCTTTATTCTGCTTATATTTACCTATTGCAACTGTTCGGGATGCAGATTTTACATTTGGAATATTTGCCACTGTGCAATTCCGATCAAAGAATTTACTGACAAGTGTACTTGGATTTTAATCTCTTTGTTGAAATCCATCATCCCAGTGTGTCCATTCAGTATTTGGTGTAACACAGGAGCATTGAAAAGGCTGAACAGGTCTAAACAGGAACCAGACACTGTGCTCGCTATTCTGTGCCAGTGCTGTTATGATATTGTGTGAATGCTTGTAGAAACAAACCAGTTGGGCCTGATTGAGAAGCTCATCAATAGGCAAGGATAGACAAAGAGGAAGCCCGTGCTTGCTGCCTTTGTACTCATTTTAAATTCAGCTGTTATCTGGAATGTACCAGCTGTCCACTGTACACAAAAAACTGCTGCCTTTCCCAAACCTGATCCTGGCATTCGCACCGAGTGAAGAGGGACTGGAGAAGCACAGGCCCCAGGCCCCTGGGGTACAACTGGAGGCCCCTGGGAAGAATCTGATGGACAGGAGTAGAGGAGTATAGCAACAGGCTGGCGCTCACACTGGGCCCTGTACGCATCTGAAAAGAAGCTAGTCGTGTGATTCAGTAAGTGTGTGCGCAAGCGTGTGCATATGCAGATGTGCGTTGGTGTTTGTGTTTGAGCGTGTGTGTGAGCGCGCACGTGTATGTGTGTGTGTGTGTGTGTGTCTATACCAGCTTGTAAATGTGTGTCAGATTTCTGACTGTGGCTTCCAGACATTCAAGGAAGTACTTTTAAAGAAGCATGTGTAAATATAGCCATGAAAAAACAGTGTCATATTTACACACATGTACACACATCCACACTGCTGGGCAATCAGACTCTTAGACCAATGCTAGAACCCGTATAGCCTGAGCATGACACATAATAGCAGGCACTTTGAAGTAAAGCTTATCTAAATACGGCATAAGGAATTGCCCTTTAACATACAAGCTCCCTATTCAATAACAAAGTCCATAACACATACCTGAACTTCCATGTAGGATTAATGTGTGTCAATAAAAGCTCTGGAGGCACACCCATCGAAACACAGTTCTCTGGACTGTAATTCTCGACGTGTTTAAACTCATATAATATGAAAGGGCATTTGTGTAGATGTGTCGCCTTTGTTTGTCGATCATTTCCATGGAAGCACAGCCACTCTGGCTCATGGCTGTATAGATGTGTATTTTTTTCACAGTTCATTTGATGTTGTTATCTTGCATTAGCCACAGTATTCCGCCTCGTCTATAGCTAGTGCTGCGCAGAACCCTCAGGTTATAGGCCCTCGTCTCACCCATCTTACTAAACGACTTAACCAAACTAATGAATTACCCAATTAATCAGAGCAGGACCCTCTCTCTGCCCTTAAGTGCTCATTTATAGAAGGAGACCGCCCCTTTGACCTCTATCCCTCTAGGGCTGTTTCAACCAGCTTCACTGCGTAACATTAAATAAATATCATTTCAAGGCCATATTAATTCCTCACATACCCATCCATAAGTAATTAGTCACACTTACTGTATGCATCCCAGGTTGTCAATACATGTGTGTCTCAGCTGCATGTATGTATATGTGTGTGTGCATGAACACACAAAGCAGACCCTATGTTTGTGTGCCTCTGTATGTGTTTAATCCAGTTAAACCAAGTCCAATTCAGCCACTTCCTCTCACCGTCAACCTTATCTGTAGCTGCTGGGGACAAAAATCATTTGCGGGAGAGTAAAATGACTAAAAATAATGGGGAAATATCAAGTGCATCTTTTTGCTCCCCCATTTATTCCACCCGCTCTGAGTGAGCTTTATCGGGCCGAACACATCGCAACATACCCCCTCCTTTTTTATTTTACTTAGATTTTATTTTGCCCACTCAAACTTTTCATTTTCTGACAGATTGAGGCACCCTATTTAACAGTTTTATTCATCTGTGCCTGCAGGCAGGGACTGACGTTACAGTCAATAAAAATGGGAGAGCTTTTCAGGCACCTCTTCTTCCCGTTCCCTTTGTGTGCAAAGTGGCAGCCGTGAATTTAATCGAGGGAGAATGTTGTGATTACTTAATGGTTTCCCAGGCAGCCATGGACTGGAGAATTAAATTCCGCATCTGCTTTCCAAGGCGTTAATCTCCTCTCCTCACATTCCGCCTGTTATGATGTGCACACAAGAGATAATGTTTAAACCGACTAAGGCAGGGTAAACCAGTGCAGGCTGTTATTGGCTTTATAATTACATAATTAACTTTTTGTTTCTAATCGTTACGGAGGTAATGGCTCCGCTAAAACGGGGGGCATCTGCCGAGCAGAAAAACCAAATCAAAAATCAATAATCCATAGAATGCCATTACAGTAAGTGCTTAGTCTTGATTCACAAGAGAGGGGAAAAAAGGAGAGCAGGTTTGTCTCCTCTCTTCTCTCTTTTCCTCTCCTTTCCTTCTTTTCCTGTGCGGTAAATGAATCTCATTTGGAGACAAGAGTGTTATCTGTGGGAGAGGAGGCCCAGCAGCTGTGGGGAGCAGCAGGGTATCAGGCTCTGCCAGGTGTATGGCAGGAGAGAGAGAGGGCCAAGAGCCACCGTAAATTACACCTGGCCTCCCAGCACCGCTATTGTAGGGCGATTGACCCGCTCCAAATGAATTCCATTTTCTGCAGGTCCCTCCTTATTTCTAATTTACATTGTGATCATATATGTCTGAAAAATGATATCATAAAAAAGATGAATGTACTAATTACCTCTCCTCTTATCTCTCCCTCGCCCAGTGCTCACCCCTTTGGACTTACTCCTCGCAGCATGTAAGTATGTCACTTATTTCATTGTGACAGGCGTAATGTATTCACAAAAGTGCACCATAAATACAGGCGTTCAGGTTGGCCACCTTGCACTCACATCGAGGGCCTCACAATGCCATGCCTGCTCAAATGAATGGCGAATTGACAAACATTTCTAGAGCCAAATTACCTCTGGTGTCACTGTGAAATTAGGTTCTTGACCCGGCCTCTGATGCATGCTTATATTTCTACATATTTTCCCCATCGATTTTCATGCATGGCATCTAGCCATTGCGGTGTGCGACGAGGCTCCCTGTGAGAAAGGGGTTAGGGGTATTTTAATACACCTGTGAAATGAGACTCTACTCGTCATGAATATGCTAAAGTAGAGCTGTCACAGCAGTCAGAGTGATATCCCCTCACCTCTTCCAGATGAGCTGAGAGGGGGGGATAACTGACTCCTGCTCTGAGGAATAGAGGGACCAAGCTTATGCTGCCTGCCAGAGTCATTTTAACAAATACGCTTATTAACAGTTCAGAGGCCAAGGACGACAGCAAGGTTATGCAACTATACTGACATAAATGGGAGAATATGAGAGAAATATTGAGTTGGTTGATAGGTGCTGATTGTGTGTGTGTTCCCTTTTCATTACTACACAGCCTTGTCTGAATGTCCTCTATGTCCAGTCGTCAGAGAGAGACGGCTTCCTAAAGTGTTTATGTCTCCTCACCTTGGGATGAACTTGTACTCTGTCTGTCAACATCTGTTTGCTTAAGATTTCACCTTAGAAATGACTTTGACTTTGTGTCTTTGTCTGTTTTTTTTCTCCTCTGCATCTGCTAGGCTCTTCAACCACACATGCTCCATCATTTGACTTTGTATTCCATGACACTATGCTTTGGCACTTGACCTCCTGACCTCATTCCCAGACTGCTATAACCACCCCGCAGAACTCAGCATGGCCAGCAATATAATGGTAATTCGCTGAGGTCACTGTTGCTCACCTTTATAACGAACAAACCTCCTAGGATCTTATAAAACAGCCATTGTTCAATAGGGTCACATGTATGTCTTCAAAGACAAATTCTTAAACTCATCTATGTAGTAGTACGCAGTTTTCTAAAGATGTTATTTCTTTTATGGTCTCCTACCTATGTTTTAGATTAGTTTTAAAATAATATATTCACACATATTGTGTCCGTGTGAAGTCTTGTCAGTACCTCAATTAATTTTCATTAGGATAGCAGTATTTCCACGACAGAATTCTATGAATTAAATGCACTTTGTGAGTTGATACTGGCTACTACAAAAATTAACTGATTATATTTTAACACAGAAACTCCACGACAAAGTCTCATTTTCACCTCTGAAACTTTTGAAGGATACAGCCTGGTGTGACAAACAAGACTTTCCTTAGAACCACCTCATTTTGTGCGTAGCCATTACCCTTTGGTGTCACATTTGGCATTTGTTTTAAGTTGAGTCTTTTCAGGCACAAAGGCACTATCTCTAGCAGTAAAAGCCTGTGTGAAACGCTTTGCTTAACCTGCTGACACAAAGGAACCACTTAAGCCGTTTTCCCCTTCATCCTCTACAAGTGCAATGACTCACTTTCCATTTGAAATCAATAATGGGGGATGCCGGTGACCGATGGTAACCGCAGCGAGAGGACATATATACTGAAGGATATCAACACCAAAAGGCCAGTAGGTGCAATCTGGGTATGACATATGCAAGTTAGTGCACATTCATGTGTGTGTATTTATGTGCCTGTGTATCTCCAGTGCATGTAGCACTTGACTCAAAGGGCCCTTCTCCTTTTAACCAACTAAATTCCCGGAAGAGGTTTGCAGACCTGTTGAAAGAGCACCAGGAGCTGGTGGTGGAAAAGGAAGGACCCAGTGAGCTAAGCTGCCCTTGGGGGACTGGGGGTTAGTGGTGGGTACACCCTCAGCCCTCTGAGCCTGTATGGATATCTGGAGGGCATGAGGCCACCTGGCCAAAGATGGGAGCGGCAGTGATTAATGCACCTTGTTTAGGGTGCCGTCATCGGAATGAGACGGACGAGGGCTCAGGATGATGGATGAGGGCCGGAGCAAGGGCTGATAAGACATGGCCCATGAATCTGTTCTACATCATCGGCTCCTTTGATCACTGACAGAAGTTCAGAGATGGGCCTGTGCATCTGTCCAAACAAACAAAAGCCTCTTCCCTCCCAGACGCCTCCCTTACTCCGCAACACTGCAACCACTCCCCACCCCCCCCAGCTTCAATACCCTGCCTCTCAGGTTAGCTCTCACTCGTAAACAAACGGCAGAGAGACAAAAATGGAATGACAGAGAGGGCATGCATCTGAGAGCAAGATTGAGTGATAAAGAAAGGAAGAGAGTGGGACATGCATTGGAAAAGACAGCGAGACAGAAAGAGAGAGAGCAAAGTATCCATAAGGGGGGCTTGGAGCCTGTGAACCATGGCAGCATGGTTTAAAGCCCCCCAAAAGGAGCCCTCCTCTGCAATGACAGATTCGGCAGATAAGAGATGATCCATGAAAGCCGATCGGTGTGCTGACAGCAGGAGAGAGGCCTTGGCCCCGGCCGGCAGGGTGCATTACTGTGGGCAAACGCAGCTGTCAGGGCCAAACGGGCCCTCAGCTTTCTGCCATGCCACCACACTGACGTCACACAGCCAGGGCCTGTCCACCCCCTGCTTCACTCCCTCCAGTCACCGAACACTGCATTCCAGCACTGAAAGATTCCCAGGCCAGTCTATTGCACAACTTCATCTTGGGGTGTATATCAGCTGACAGGTGTTGAAATTAACCTATCTCAGCAATTCTCTGACATATTGACAATGTGTAAAGGAATGCAGGGGCACACTGAGTGAAGGATTTCTGACAGGTAAAGCATAAAAGATTAGACTTGGATTTATTCTTGAGAATCACACTGAGCCGCAGTTACGAGGTCTCTTTTACTCTTCTAACACTGTTAGACTAAGGAGCTTTAGCACTAGTCTCAAGATAGACAGACAGAAATATGGACAGCATGGAGAATGAGATCCACTGTGTAAAACAGGAGACTTTCATGTACTTTCCCTGCTGAACACGCGGCCGTGTGGTGCTTATTCCACCAGCCTCCAAAGAAAATTACCCCATCTACCAAGGGGGCTGAGAAAAAAGGAGCGCAGATGATTCCCTCAAGGAAATGAAAGGCAGTAATAAGCTATTTAATTTATACTTGAAATTATTTTATGCTCAATAGATACACTCTGGGTCCTTATTGCTATTTAAATGATTATTCTCGCCAAATTATTTTAATCCATTTTCAGAGGGAAAAATTCTACATCCTCATTTAAACAGCTAAATGGGGGCATCTTTTAACTTCATGCGGTCGACATAGTAAATTAGAGAACTAAAAGGCCTCCTTTTATTTTGGCATTCATTTCAAAGTATTAACTCCGTAATGGATATCCTCACATACTAATGCTGAATTATTTTACATATAAATGCTGATTTAAATGCACAGTCTTAAGGTTCATTGGCTTACTATTAAAATTGTTTGTTTGAGTCTGTCCTTTTATGAAGAGTATTAGAAACAACCTTGAAGTAAACAAAACTGATATAGTGAATAGTATTGGCTCAAAATCACTTTAATTAACATGTACAAAATAAACATACAGGACTTTGCTTTGGTGCCGCTGATTTAGGGACATTTTTTTTAACAAAGTCCAATGTGAATGCCAACATTTAACAAGGACACCAGGACACTATAATATAAGGGCAGTCAGCTATACTCTATTCTCCGTGTAGCCATTCACAGCTCTGTATCTGTATAAGATAAGAGCGGTGGATATGTACCTCATAGCTCTGACCTTGGTCTGAGAGCTGATCGCTTTGGTCTTTTTCTCTTTTTGATCTTGTATCTCTCAGAGTCCTGCTTCACCTCTGCCCATGTCTAAATCCTGTCTCTCTTTCTCTCTCTTCCTCTCACTCGCTTCTCTTCTCTTCATTCTCTTGCTCACCTTTCTACTCACATTAAAAGCTGAGGTGAATACATGAAAAGATTGGTGACCTTTTAATGAAAATGTCAGTATTCCTGTAGTGGGGGGAGAGCCAAGCACTATGTTTCAGAGACCAAGCACAGTCTCCATGACACTTGAGCTTTCACAAACTCAACTACATCTTCCATGACACCTCCTAAATGTCTCTTTTTCTTCACCTCAGGGTCTCAAAGTTTTTTCACTCTCTCTGACATCAGGGTGAGGCCTTCTTCGGCTGCTTGTTCTCTTTTTAAAATTCACATTTTTTGATGTCTGAAATGGATTTTCAATAGTCCAATAGAGGTAGAAATATGCAGAACCATTCTATTCTCTCTGTCTTATTCCTATTAATTCCTATCTGTGCAATTCATAATTAATTCTTATCGACTTAAATAAAAGAAGGGCTAAGAAGTCAGAGTGAAAATGTATCATATACACATTCCACATTTCATTATCATTAAAGAAATACGCTGGATAAATAATTCCTTGCGGTGAATTCCGTAGCAGTATTTCAGTCACATCTGGGCTTGACAGACGTACACCTGAGAAAAAGTCACTTGGGCTAATGTCACTTTGATGTCTTCCTTTCTAGCTCTCCAGCTTTGTCTCATTCTCTTACCTCTCTGTGTAGGATTCTAAGTCCACCTCAAGCAATTGAAATGTAGATCTTCCTGAGTGGCTCACGGTAGCAGGTGTCACACAGAGCAGTCATGATCATTTGTCGACTGTACCTCTGCCTTTTGTCACGTTTTGTCTTCCATCTCTATTTTTAGTGTGGCGAAAAGACGTCAAGGCGAAGGTGTACTTTAAGTAAGTGACAGCCTGACGCCCAGCTTTATTTGATGCTTGCCAGATCAAAGCCTCACTGCAGGGCACGCTAATTTGAAGTCCACCGCAGTGATGATCGCTGTGCATGATTACCCCACAATGGCACTCCTATTAATCACATCACTCTGATTATTCTAATTTGATTTGACTCAGTGATGCCTCTCCCCAGTTTTACCTCACTCTCTCTCTCTCATCACCATCATCACAACGTCTCCCAATAAAACTGTCAAGTGGGGCGACTGCTCTTCGCAGTAAGTGGATGACATTTAAAAGGCTACAACATGACTGACAGTGTACTCACAGAGGGAGGGAGTGAGAGTGCAGAGGGGGGAGGAAGACAAGGAGAGGGAGAGACAGGAAAGATGAGGGAAGGAGGGGATGCCCATGTTAATACTTACAAATGACTAATGTCTCCCTCAGCAGGTGCCACGGCCAGACAAACTGGATAAATATTGAGATTTCTGCGAGCACAGCAGCATGTGAAATGAAACCCAACTGTTTCTAATACAGATCTACGAGTGACTGGCCCTGTTGGGTAGCTTTGCTCTGTCTATCTGTATTACTCAGCAGCTAATTGTTCTGTGTGTTTGGTAAGTGTTTCCAGTACATCCAAACTTACACAGGCTCCATCTACTGTATGAATATTGTCTGGATAAACAGTGTATGCTGTCAGCATTTGTTGATATGCACAATATGAACATGAACCGTGGACTGAAATAATTGTATTTTTTCAACAGAACTAAGGCAGTTTTTAAGTTATGTGAATATCATCTTGCATTGCATTGTGAAACTTCAATCACAAAGGTGCATACAGATATAAACCAAACAATCTTCAAAAGTTGAAAGCAAAACTTCACCAAAATGTCACTTTTTTAGAATAAAAAAATAACTTTGCTTTTGATTGACAACTGACAGCATGTCAGCATCATTGTTTGACTGTTTTAGGAGTCGTGAAAGTCCAAATTGAGTCAGCAAGCTGCAGGTAATACTACAGTACCAGTGGCACGTATTGTAATGAAAAAAAAATCACTTGTTAGTGTTTCTTAGTTTAAAACTATCCAAACTCTATCACTTCTTAATTAAGTGTGACAGCAAAGTGTAAAACCTGAAAACTTTCTCTGCCAAGAAACAACACTGATTCTGTTAACTGTGTGTCCCTGGGTCTAATTTTCCACTTGTGCCTTCCAAATGTGCCTTTTGATAACATATGGTATGCAGTGATTGAAGTCATTAAATCATTGCCATTAAATCTGCCAACCTAAAAACAGATGTTTAAGTCATTTTGAGTGAACAAGTTTCAAGATTTAATTCATTAATTTGGTCAAGCTGATTCTTCGATTGATGTTTTGCAGATAAGACTTGCGCCTTAAGACTTCAGGCTCCAAAAAAACAAGTTTTGCTTCAGTGTGCTTATGAATGACAGTATTTTTATGTGGATATTTCAATGACTAAATGCAGAATACTTTGAAGTTGAAGTAGAAATAGGTTCTTCCACTTTCTCCAAACTAATGTAATCAGACAAGCTGTGGGTAAGACACTGCAAGTAGAGAAAATGACACTTCCTGGAGTGAAGATCCTTACAGCCTGAATCCAATAGAATCCTTTTAGTCCTTAGTTCACCTCCTGCCAGCACCACATCCATCTGGCTACCCTCAGACCCAGGTTAAGGGCCGTGTCGCAGTGTGTGCTTATGGTAGCATCAGTGCTGAGAGCTTTTTATTGCACCAAAGTTTCAGTACCCTACCCACCTATAAATACACAATATTGGTGCTGCCGCAATAGTATGGTATTCTTTGCCCAACATTCCTTAATTTTTACAGTGCATCGGAGCAAGCAGTGTTAAAGTTTCGTCTTTGCCAGACAGTGCAGCAGTATATAAATCTCCCAACATCCAACCTGCACGATGATCTGCTCCCTGGACAATAAAATGGACTACATCTGTCTCCAGCAGACTACGTGGAATGAGTGTAGAAAATGCTGTATATTTGTTTTCAGAGAGACATGGCTCAGAGACAAAGAACAGGATGCAGAAATTCCTCTAGATGGACTCACCTTATTTTGTGCCGACAGAAATGCAACTAATTGGACCCCCTCATATGTTCAAATGCTTTTCATAGACATCACTACAGCATTCAACTCAAGCCTTCCTCAGCACCTGATTGGAATGCTGAACCCGCTGGATCTGGATCTGGGCTCCTGACTGGAAGGCGTCTGTCTGTTTGGATGAGGAGCAGCGAGTCCAACACCACCACTCTGAACACCACTGAGCTCCACCACCCAGCTGTGTGTACCCTGTCCACTGCTGTTCTCTCTGCTGACTCATGACTGTGCAGCAATGCACGACAAATTACATCATCAAGTTCACCTGTAACAAGACTGTGGTGGGTCTCATCAGCAAGACCGATGAGTCAGAGGAGGTGCAGCGGCTAACCAGCTGGTGCAGAGCCAACAACCTGTCTCTGAGTGGGGATAAAACTTAAATGATAGTTGTCAGCTTCAGGAGATCTTGGAGCAACCACTCCACTGGACACTGACATGGAGATCACCAAGAGTAAGGCTGAGAAAGCCCTTCTCCCAGCACCCATCTTCAACACATTCTAAAGAGAGACTACTAAGAGCATCCTGAGCAGCTGCATCACTGCCTGATTTGGAAATATCATTACTTAGGACTGCAACTGCACTGTCCTTTACTGCATCTATAGTCTGATTTTAGAACATTTTGTATTGTCTTATGTATATAAACATTTCATCCTGTGTAGTTCTGTGCTGTATTAATTAGTATTGTATAGTCTTGTGTGTCTGTATTTTTCTATGTGCCACTATGGTCCAGAGGAGCTGTTGTTTTGTCTCACTGTGTGCTGTACCACCTGTATATGGCTGAAATGACAATAAAGCTACCTTTAAGTCTTGTGAATCCTGAAATACTATCAAGACTCAAGACTTATCTGGCATCCTTTTACAAACAAGTATTTGAAGGCAATCTGCATTTTACGACAGATTTGGCAAAGGGCAGCCATGGCAGAACTTATTTTGTAAGGAAAATTATTATGGATTGAATTTTCCAAAACATAAAAATCCTGCTTTTAGAATAATGCTATTAATATTTTGGCACATGGCAAAAAAAAGTCAATTTAGAAATGGATAACATCCCCAATAACATTCCAAAGTTTCCTTTTCCTGTTGTTAGACATCAATTATCCATCCATCTCTGGACACTACCTCACCATGCCAAGCTGCAACTTCCAGCAAAAGTGCCATGCTCCACCCTGACTACGTGGGTTTAGCCAGTGAGAGTTTTTGTGCGTCATACACTCTGTGTCCCGGTCCGAAGCATAGACAACACCAGAGCACATCCTCTTTGCAGACAATGGACCTGGCCTGCCATGTTATACCAACACAGCAGGCGTCCAGCACTCTGCAGAGGGCAGGAAGCCGCTTCAGCTGACCCACTGCCTCCTCACATATACAGTCAGAGGAAGTTCCCTCAGCCAGCCGGTGTTCACAAGTTAAATAAGTTCATCTCTCTACTGGTGCTGACACATACCGTTTCAACAGAGGCTCACATCAATCAGTCAGGAAAGTATTTTTAGTGCTGTTAGTACGCACAGGTATATATAAATATACACGGGCTTCACCCTGTACAGTACGCTACTCAGCAGCATTACTGATATTGCCAAGAGTCAACTAACTAGTATTACATATAATGTAATGTGACATGTAATATTACCTTTGTAATGTGGTCTGACAGAGTTACTTTATGTTGCTATATGAACTAACTTACAGCACACAAGGTTAGCTAGCTAAGATTGGAGATCTGAAGTCGGTCACTTAAGGCCACTGTCCATAACAGTAATATCTTGGTGCATAATACTACTGATTCTATATGAATGCTTCAAAATGCCTTCAAAGAGGATTGTTGATGTTAAGCAAGTGGGGATGTCTCACAACAGCCAATTAGAACACACAGTTATAATGACAGTATAAACAATATTATTGATTGTCATTGTAATACAATTTGATGATATTAAAAATAATGGGGTCTTTTTCTACTGGCCCACATAATATTACTTCAGAATTTTTATTGCTATTATTTATAGTATATGGATTTTACATGCATGTGCATTTTGCAAACATCTAAGTCATTTAAAGGATTTGAGGAGAGCTACTTTTTGTGGACCCACCTATAAGAATATTGAGCATTATTTAAAAATCTGATTATATCATTTTCTGGATGTGTTCTCGTGTATTGATTTTTATCTTCATTTTTACAGAAACAGCATAGGGAGGAAGACAATGTCAAAGAGATACAGCAATATTAATTGGACTTTCACAGTGATGGAGTTTAGATAGGCTTTTGTGTGACATAAATTATGATAATGATGCAGGTAGTTAATCTTCACATTATGTCACATTATGAAGTAGATACTTGTTTTATTTAGGAATTTATTTTAGAAAAAACAGTAGGTAAAGTTGTTTTTCTAGAACTCTTTCAATTTTTTTGTATTAAAAATCAATGTGCTGTTAGGATATGAATTAAACATTCAAGTGAATGTAGGATATAAAATAAAAGGGGGGAAAAGTATAAATTTACAACTGAAAAAAATAAATCCACTGTACTTATGCTCCTGCATCTCAGTTAAAATTTTGCAATGGCTACAGAATTGCTGGTATTCCAAATGAAGGGAATATATTGACACACATGGAACAAACATAATCTAGTTTTTTTCTAAAAATATCAGCAGTTTCCTTTGCTGATAAAAAAAAATACAGTATCACAATTCCTGTGATGACTCCTAATGTCTGCAGCAGTGATAAAAGGCTGTCAAAGTCTGCTACACTTCCTCTTGTGTAAGCAGAGGCATTGTCAATAGAGCCTCTGAGACATCTACACGGGGACTTGATAAAAGCCCTTAGCCTCGGTAAAACACACATTCTCCATTGTGTTGGTTTAGGAATGAAAAACTCCCTTTAAATTGCCCATGTCTCCCGATGTCACTGGAAGTTCAACAAGATTAGATATGGGACAGTTTTCTTTGCCTTTATTTGCTTTTGTTTGCTGTAGGTGATGGTGCCCCAAACAGCAGGACTGTAAACGCTGTATTTCATGTTTAATATTATATTACACACCTTTTATACCGTATGAAAAAAGAAACACATGCAGTGCGTGTTTACAGAAAAAAAATAAAAATAAAAACATGCAGACATGCACACACATACAAGACTCCTGCTGCCTTTAATACAATCTTAGGGCTGTAAAATTCACACCTATCAGTCCAGAATGCCCAGACAGAATGGCCCATTTGGCATACAGATGGCACTCCTGGTAAAGTGTGGTGTAATTGGTGCACAACCATGGCACTGTGTGGCCTAGCAGCCGGGGGCAACACATTTTCTGGACAAAGGGCAGGACGTTTTTGGCTCAGTGGTGGGTTGTGGAAGAACCGTGGGCCATAATGCTGTAGCCATATGTTGTGTAACTCTTATAGAGCCTGTATGTCTTTGTGCATGTAGCTGGAGGGTCACACGTCTTTGTGTGCCGTGTGTTATGGTGTGACACTGCCATTATGGATGAGTGCTGACAGCCGGTGGAATGGCCACAGACAGAGGGCTTGTACTTGTTGTGTTAACACTGGCGGGACACAATAATCTGCTACTTGTAAAGCAGGTATCGTCCTGACAAAACCATTATTGTCTCCACATGGTAATGAGGGCCGGGGAGGGACTGGGAAATAGATTTAGAGGAGGCTGGTCTTGGGCCATGGCCTCACTGAAATGGGGGTGTGCGGTTTTGGGGGGGAGTGGGACATTAGGTTTGTTCTCTTGCATCACTGAGCACTGGAGAGTTGTCTTAAATTGCCACAATACAAATTAGCTGGGCTAAAGAATGGAAGCCACAGAAGAGGGGGGGGAAACAGATGACAAGCCTGAAGATTTAAGTCAAACATACAATAGCATTCTGTAATACCCCCTCCTTCTGCCCACATCTTCCTCTCTGTGCATAAGATCAGGGTGGAATAAAAAGGGGGAGAAAAAAAGAAAACAGGGAGTGTTGTTGGTGTCTTCTAATGATGCAGGCAAAGATGCAAGTCAATAGAGCAATTCATTAACAAATCAAAGTCCCAAGGGTCTGCCTGGCAGCATGGCTGTGTTTGTGAAAACCCTCCTTCAGAATAGAGACCCATATGCCGGGGGTCAGGGTGACGCCCCTCTCCACACTGTTTACCATTCAGCATACACACACTGTCGTTAGGGTCACCGCCATCTAACGCGTCCGCTGCACACACAACAGAATTTCCATATGGTCCATGAAAATAGATACGCCATTGGACCCCTCTTACTTCCCACGCCCCAGCCTGCAGGGCCTTTGGGTGCTGTGTGGTTTGTGTGTGTCCCTACACTTCAGGTGGGTGTTTTACAGAGAGAGGTTGTGGGGTCAGAGGGGGTTCTGGTGCAGATGAGGTCAGACATCCAGTCAAGTGAAGAGCTTAGAATATTGTGCTCGTCATTCTAATCCAAACCAAAAAATGTTCCTCTCCTTTACTTTTGCTCTTTACCCTTCCCACTCTGGGCCGTTATCTCCCTCCCAGGGCTTGTCTCTCCCCCTGTATCACCCTTCTTTCCTCGTCTTCTTCCCCCCTCTGCCTCTGCCTATAGTGCACCTTTCAGAGGACTTACAGAACTCTTGCAGCAGTGGCGTTGATGTTGCTTCATAAGAACGTGAGGGCAGTACTGATGGCCGCCAGTGAGTGTGAAGCCCATTGAGACAGTGGTGACCCGCTGAAGAGGATTCCAGCCTGAGGGCACTTCACATGACTCTTTCAAATCCACACAAATAAAGCTCTTTATGGCCTGAAAGTGGCCCCACAGAATGGGTGCTACAGAGCCCCCTGAAAAGCCCAACACGATTGTCATGGATATTACACGACGCGAGCAACAACGGGCCGAGGAGACAAGTGTTGATCGGGAACAAAACTCGAGCAGACTTTTCCGCGAGGCGGGCCAGGGAATGTTGACAGGCCGGTGAATGGTCTGTTTAACCCTTTGAAAGTGAATGGGGGCTCCCTGAAACAAATGCATTCTGATAGACTTTGTACGCACTGGGACACAAAAAGTACACTAAGCCCCTGCAAGGGAACCAGGCAGAAGGCAAGAGACGAAAATAAGATTGGAAAGGTGGGAATGTGTTTGCGCCAGATTCCATCAGCCCGGCTCTTCTATTTTCTGGCTTCAACGCTTCTCTTTTGAGCTCAACAGAGAGATGATTTAAGCCTTGACTGGGCTCTAGCATCCATTTTGACTGAGCCCATTTAGAGTTTTAGACAGACTGTTTGTTCACAAGAGTATGCTGTGGTTTGATGGAGAATGTCAAGCCTGAAGTGAAAGCTATTCCTCTGGCACTGGCAGTCATTCATTCAGTCACCTAAAAACTTTATTTCTCTATCACCACTCAGGGGTAAAGCCAAGCTCAGAATGCATTGTTATCAGATTTGTGTAATTTCTCCATATGGGTGTGACAGTTACACACAAACCCTGCCAAAAAAGGATCTCTTGCTGCAGGGAGGGGACATGACTGTAGTGGTTGTAGTATTTCTAAAAATTAAAAAAAGTTATAATAATGCTATTTAAAAATGGTAATCGCTGCAATGGAAATGCTTCACTTTGTAATTAAACTTTGCTCTAAAACAGATATTACTCCTGCTGATTTAAAATTGGGGCATGTGACAGTTATGAGGCTGTTAATTGCAAAACTGCTCAGCATTGCTAATTGTTCCACGGGTGAATGAAATAAGGCTCTGGCAGGGGTACTCTATCAATGTGATGGGGTGAGTGTTGGCCACTGTGGCACTCAGCTGTGTCACCTGTGTGCAGCCATTTGTTAATACATATCTGCTCAGTGAGTCATTCAAATAATGGATGAGTGTTTAACATGCCATATATGTATATGTTTAAATGTATTTATATATTTATTTGTCTTTTCTGAAATGGGAAACATGCATCACATTTGTGCGCTACATTCCAACTGACAAGAGTTCAGAATTCAGTCCAGCATGCATATAAAAATGTGCCACTTATAAGTTACTCCATGTTCAAATGTGCCTACATACCCAAACTCAACATGAGTTTCCTCCAGCAAACTGCTACAGCTTGGCTGTCACCCTCCAAACTCTCTCACACAGCCTTCTCATAGAGCAAAAAACTTCTCCAGCAGAGCTCCTGCATGCTGACGGTAATCCTGAACTTTGGAAACTGCAAGGGGGGAAGAGAAATGTGCTTAGTTCAGCTCCTTCTTGTCACAGGGTGTAGTTTGAGTGGGAGCAGACATGGCTGCCATTGTGGGAGCGTTCTGTGTTGCTGTGTTTGTGTCAGGAAGGCTTTCAGCAGCGAGCCTTGTGACAGTGAGGACGTGTGAGGTGCATTGAGATGTCCTCGTTCTAGGAATACTGCCACCGCCACCATGAGACCAGCCAATTATGCCTCCAGCATGCAAATGTCTTGCAGGGAGAGAGAGAGTCAGAAGCAGAGAAAGAGAGAGAGCACGCTAAGACAAAGACACAATGGGGTCTGTGAAGGTTCTATGTGTGCCCTACTCAGCCTGAGACTGTTGTTTAATTGCCATGTTTACCCAGCGACTACATCCCATGTCATTAGCACACAGTGTAGTGTCATTTGTGTTGTCACACCACTCTATAGCACCATGGGGTCATTATTGCTCGACTGGCATGAGCGGGGAAAATTGACATATTTTATGTGGGAAATCCTGATACACTCCATGGAGTTGTTTTCTCTGCACTTTCAAACAGCCATGGGGCCAATTAATTTCTGACCAGTCCATATCCCAGGGACTGCTGTTGCTTTTAATGGTCTGGTTAGCTAGCTCTCACATGTCACTGTGTATTTGATGAGACAGATAACTGTGGTCTTTTGTAACAATAGATGAAAAACATATATGTGTGTACAAATACATATAAAATCTAATGTGAATCTATGCATTTAAAAAAAACAATGATTGCATTGTAAATATAAAACTTTAATTTTATCAAGGGGAGGTTTGTTAAGGTATTAATTCCTATTTGGTAACTATATTTTATTGTTTAAACTAAATTTGATATTTCATTCTACAACTAAGGAAGAAATAGTGTAGAATAAATAAAAGCTTGTGAATTTATTTTATAATTTGTGTTACCTACTGTTTGCATTATCCTCAAAAATGCAAAAATGTTGCTGTCTCTATTACACAGTATAGTAGCAACAAATACAGAGGTAGGAGGAGGGAGAGCATAAACACAAAACACAGAGTGGGAGGCGAAAAAATTCTCCTGAATCCCTGACTGCCTGGTCAACACAGGTGGCAGATTCACAGGAAACAGATTTAATTATGCTCCTGGTAACAATGCTTTGTCCTTACAGCGGCTGACATCGCTGTTGACAAAGGCCGCCGCTGCATTCTAATCAGGAAACAAAATGCCGTGGAGCGCCCCAAAGCCCTGTTGGCGAATCATTAGCCAACCACCTCCCAGGATCCGGGGAGCGCAGCAGAGAGTACAGCCCTGACATACAGTACAATGCCATCAGGCAGACAGAGCTTGCTATCCACCCTGGAGACTGTAAGGTCCACCAAGGGGAGAGGAGAGGAGAGGAGCTGACCAACTGATAGACAGACAGACAGAGCGACAGCCGCGTTGCCCTGCCTGGCCGTCCCACCAGGGCTGAGCTTAACAAGGAGGCTGACAGGCTGCAGCTGGGTCCTGCCTAACGAAGGCGGGGACATTAGCGGGGCTCTACGTCTGTCTCATTAAAAGACATCAGCCCACCTTGATTTCCACACACACTGCCCACTTGTGTGACAGCTCGGCATGCCACCAGCCAATGAGGGAGAGCAGCGTAGGGACACCGCAGGGCAGGTGACGGGAGGAGCTGTTGACATTACAGCGTGGGGAGGGACGGGGGTCAAATGTAAGGGTGACCCCTGTCTCGGGGACAGTGATGACCTCGTTAGGGGCCCTTGACAAAAGCAGGACTGGCCGGGTGTCACCACTGTCATGGTATACACAGGTTGGCTGACATCACAGTCTCTCATAGCGGCGGCTCCCACCTCCTCTCGATGACTAGTCTGTACTGCTGACACAGGGGCGCTCACTAATGAGCATCAAAGGGCCTGTCCTTCAACTAGTAATGAGGACAGGTGACGACACTATCACATAATAACAGCGACGGGAACATGAGTCTGGACAGCAGAGGCCAGAGCAGTATGAAAAAGATGAAAATAACATTTTAAAGAACTGTCTTGTTTGAAACGTCCAGTGTTTTACTGCAAACAGAATGATACAGATAAATGAGAAGTGCTTTAAAATCACAACATGCCCTGTTTTCAAATAGGGTTTCCTCTGCTGTAAAACAAAATTCCTAATGCTGGTAAAGATATACTACACACAGTCCTGGCAAGGGTTTATAATTATGCAAAAGGGTCCCAGTGCAGCAGTATTATGGGCCCCTGGTCTCAACTCAGCCCTATATATTCGGTTCCAGCAGCCTTCTCTGCAGGTCTCCAGAGCTCAGTTTAAGAGGAGGATGAATAGAGTGATGAAGTGCGGGTCACATGTCTGTTTGATCCAGTGATAACGAGGGGGCTGAAGAAATAATCTATCAGCAATAATCCCTGACTCAGGAGACACCTCTGCGACACACACACTCACACACAGGCGCATGCATGCAGATGACAGATGCACACAGAGACGCATATCCGACACACACACACTGATCACCATATTCAGCAGGCCTTCATTATCACTATAATGTGAAGCAGGGGAGCCTGCAACCAAAATGACCAATTATTCAGCATCAAGTATATCACCCTTCTTTCACTCACTGGGATTTATTACCATAAGATACCAGGTCAGTGTAAACGGCTGCAAACTGAACGCAGACAGGCAGACAGATAATGCTGTTTATTGTTTAGAAAGGTACGGGGAGAGAACACTGCACCACTGGGACCTTGCTGAATCTGTTGAAAAGGGAGCACGTAAAACACACAGGAGAGGTTATCAAGGAAAAGATGCCATACTCTACACGCATAAATCATTTATAATGTGTACCATAACATTTCCCTCTCTTCTTTAGTCACAGTGAAGGGTAGGATCCCATTTCCTGCTTGAGTCCGTGTAAAGATAATCATGTATCCATTTACATTTCCCATAAAGGAATATGGAGATGAGGTGGAAAGTCAGCAGGGGGTTCCTGAC
>OMNN01000412.1:12665-27448 GCA_900302755.1 Chromis chromis | reverse complement strand
CTGCTTGGTTTGCTGCCATTCGTGGAAAATTGAATTATTTCCTGCCCCGACTCTTGATCATTCTATACTTTTAATTGGTGGTGAGAGGTTGAGGGTCTGTAATTATCAAACATAAGACTCTAATGAAAGAGAAAAATCCCTCTTTTGGCAAGACTATTTATCAAATTTCCCTGCTAATATTCTTAAAGAATCCCAATAAACCCTCTTTAGTTGTTGATTAAACCCCTAAAAACTCACCTCTGTGTATAAAAGTTGAACATTTAGAAGATTTTCCCATGAAAATAATCCCCTCCAGCCTAAAATGTCTTAGATGTAATTCTACACAGTCTCTCCCTCATCCATTCACTGCAGCTGATGCACAGCAGCTCACCTACAACATGTTCAATTTTAACCTGCTGCTATTTTTAGACACCTACTGCATAATTTTAGTTGTCCCTGTTTTTATTTGTCCGAATGTTTTTCTTATTTTTTAGTTTTAAGTACTTGCACTGGTGAAGAACGTTTTTTTGTTTTGCTATGTATGCTGATACTTAGGAAATGACATTAAAGGAATCTTGAATCTTGAGAACTGATCCAAATATGTTGTTAAACACAACTTAAAGCCATTTTGTGAGGATTTGAGTGTAGCATACTGTGTGACAGGCTGCCTAATATAAATGTTAGCATGGTTCGCCTTTCGTTTAAAAGGATGTTGTTTAAGTTTGATTAGGTGGAAGTAAAAATTTGAACTTTTCCTAGACTATTTCAGATCTCACTCTGGACAACAGAGAGATTTATTGCATGTCAAAATTATCTCAAGTGACTCTTATTCATAAAGCCCAAAGCTGCTCAGTTTGGCCTTATTGTCATAAAACTGTTCCTGATTGAATTTGTTTGTTTTTTTGAAGCGGAAATGTCAAACAATGGCCTCAGGCTTGAAAGGAAAGTGGATGTTGTCTGTGATCACTTTGTATTCATCTCTGTTGTCTGCACTGGTCAGGGTGGTACTAAAATCACTTCTCTGACACACATGCCATTTACCTATTAATGTATATTAGAAATAGATTAGATAGCTGCCAATTTCATATTTTAATAGCAACTGGAAAAGGATTTTAGGGATTTCCCACCTATAGCTGAAGATACATGTTTTGGCAGAATATCTATGGCTCAAACTGATTGTTTGTCTTTTAAATAGGGATAAACTCTTATGTCTGATGGGATTTTCCTGCTACAAGCATGTGACCACTTTAAAAGTTACTCTTCCACTCACGAGCAAGTCAATTAATAAATCTGTGCTATTCTTCACACTCAGCAAATAAGCATTTTACTCCTAATTTGGCTCGTTACAACACTTTTAAATGTAATTCTTGGATAATTTATGGCTATGAGCAGCAAATCATGAACTCTTTTCCTGAGAATTAAAACACCCATCAATGCTTGTATGTGCCAAGTGTGTTGCAAACCAATTACTCTTTTCTATTTTACTCCCTTTTCTCCTCTGTGTCCACATTATTTCCATATGATAGAATTTGGGTTATTCACGCTGAGTGAAAATTTCCAGTAGCCTATAATGGAGATAAAAATCAATGCAGCTCTATTAACCTCTGAACAGCCAGCAGGACATGTCGATCCAAGTCAAATCCTGCTTCACTTACAAAAACTGCATCTTTGTTGGCATCCATGAGTTCACTTTTTCAGTTTAAACACATTTGTGATTCCAAAAACTTTGTGCACACTCTGATATTTAATTGTCGTTTTAATACAGCGCCATTGCACTGACCAAAGATAAGTGAAAACAGGAAGGTAGTTTCTCTCTGTGTAATGCAGTGAAGCTATGGATGGGATTATAGCCGGCTGTTTAATTAATTAGCTAAAATAATCTTGTAGTGCGCTTTAAGCCTCTGCTCAGTTGGCTTGGGCACATGGAAGATAGCGGAGGGAATTAAAATCAATCTGCCACAGAAGCTTTATGGTGAAACATATTCAGCTGACTCCGCTCTTGTATTAGTATCTGACTGGTGGGGAGAGAATACATGAAATAGACGATACACATGGATGACCATCAACTGGAAACTTCTGTGCTGTGTTTTCGGGGATGAAAATGTGTTGCTTCCAAGCTACAATATGAATCCAAAGGCTGACTACATACAAAAAACATACACTACAGTGAATTAAAGGTTGCAATTCTAATCCAATACAACTCATGTTTTCTCTGATTTACCAAACATCTCCTCACAATCTTCAACTTGACTGTTTGTACACAATCTGTACAATCTGATGGTTGTATAAAGCACTGCCTTTGTGACTTACACAAAAACAATTCCAGCATGGCCTGTACATATCTGTGTTTGTGCACTTTCATGCTCGTGCACAGAACTGGGGAAAAGGGTGGAAAGGAGGCAGTGCAAACTAGAGAGATGGTACATGTCAATGCCAACTATGTCAATTTGCTAGCTAGTTAAATAGAGAATTTCAGATTCCACCTTTAAAAAAGTGAAACTGTAAGTTTTGACTGAGGAAATACGTCATCTTTCCACTTGGAAATGAAAAGTTGGACTCATGGGTAAATGTGTGCACCCTTAGTTAGTGCATAATCAGTATAATTGGAAAATCCATAATTCATTGGTGAGTCAAAAGCTAAAAAAGTAAATCTGTTCTGGGGACAGTTCAGGTGTCAGAATCCAAAAATGAAAAACCAATCAAACATAGTCCATTTTTTGTTTTTTTGCCAACTGTTTTTCATTTTTCATTTGGATAATATATCTGTTTTTACACTTATGCTTTCTGTATGTCCACCATTCCACTGTCTCTCCTAAATGTTAAATGTAAAAAAGGAGCTTGGTTTTCTGTTTTACAGCCACGCGACTTCTCTTTTTGGTTTCCAAATGAAAACCATATTGCCAAAACCTAAAAGGGACGGTACTTGAGTCTTTTGTTTTGTTTGTGATTCTGACTCCTGAAACGGTTTTCTAGTTTTAGTTTTGAAACAAAGAACAGACATACATCATGTTTTACTAATCAATAGATACTGCTGTGTAACCACTCAGTTGATCTTTCTCACTTTATGATTCTAATTTACTTGTACTATTATTGTATGAATACATTTAGTAGATTTTGGAATTTAACACTTAGTGGCTGCTTTAAAACAAAAGATATATTGTTTTGTTTTAGGCTTACACTGTACATAACAGGAGAAAGTAGCCTCTGGGTTGGAAAAGTGAAGCCTTAAGGTTCTTTAAACCTGCATTTTCTCTAACAGCCAGCAGGGGGCGACTACTCTGGTTGTTGTATAGACGTCTATGAGAAAATGATCCTACTTCTCACTTGATTTTGGTACCTTAGTAAACATTTTCCTAATGAGTTTATGGTCTTGATTGCTAGTTGCCACTCTCCTTCAATACAGCATGGTGTTTATTTTGTAAATTATGTTTCAATTTAGAGTAAAATAGACAATAAAGAAGGTATACTTTAGGGCGTGGCTGCCTTGTGATTGACAGGTAGCTACTGTATTGACATGTGTAGGGTCCTCGAAATCTTAATCAGATCCAATACATGCTCAGTACATCTAGTTTCAAAAGATTAAAATGCCAAATCATGATCACATGATCATGATATGTTCATCTTTTTTACACAGGCTATGGTTTTAAGTCATGCCTTTTTTTTTTAAATGTTCTCAATTTGTTTACAGGACATGGCAGATTACATTGCTTACGTTGCCAAAGACCTCATGGATCAGAGAGGTAAGGGAAGGTTCTGGCTTCGAACCTACGAGTTATGGTTGTTTCTTTTCATAATAATCCAGAGTTGAACTTTGACTGGGATTTCTTGTTTCATTGTGTAAATGCACAAAATATACTGTGATCCTTATAGAAAGAACATTTCTCTTGCTCTCTTTGGCAGCCTGTCACATCCTGGAGTGTCCTCAGGGTCGAGCCGGTGAGGTTATCAACAGCATCGGTCAGGCCTTCGAGACTCGCTTCCGCCAACTTCTCAGCCAAACACCGTCGCTCCTCTCCACCAGTCCCAGGTTGTCCTATTATTAATGTCACACAGCACAGTAAACTGTCGCACTGTACGTTCTCAACATCTGAACATGTACATTTCTACCTCCAGCTCAGCAGTGAGAATCTGTCACAAATGGTGCCCAGAGGAGACAATAACACATCAAAGCGCCATACGGGAAGGTGAAGTCAGCCGTGATTACTACAATGTGATCCCAGGAAAGACGCCTCCTCCTGGTGGAATAGAAGATCTGCGGATCACCAGGGAGGAGAACAAACAGGAAACTGACTTACCAGGGGTGAGAGTTAACTGGAACAACAAGACAATGTTTAGTCAGTTGTATATGTATTGTATCCTTGGAAACAGAACTTTGACTAGAAAGAAAAGGACCAGAAAGACAAGGTCTAAATTGTTATTTCCAAAGCCTTGAACCACATCTTGTGACCTTCACTAGCATATTAAATTGCTCAGTTGTCACAGAGATGGTTTAACTGTTATCACATCAAAACGATTATATTATGTAAGTATACATTACATCTTGTATTATTTACTGTATAATGACAAACACTGCTTGCACTGCACTTTAAGAGCTTCAGAAACAAGCTCAGTCTTGTGTTGATAATTTAGATTATTTACTCCACAGTGGTGGTTATTATTGTAAATGTCACAATGCTTATATTTTCAGGAGTGAACTGAATATTTTCAAGACCCCGAAACTCGAAAATCGATTTTTTTTTAATGTATGTAACATGTCCAAATGTTGTTTTTTATATGCTGGAAGAAGCATCAAGAGCAAAATAAGCATCCAACACCACCTTGACACATCATATAGGAAAGATAAACTCATCTTTCCCCATTGGGGATCAATAAAGTTATATCCTAACCTAATGTAAATATAAGCGTTTTGCTCACTTCTAGTTAATTTAACTTAAAATGAATAATTTAATTAAATTGTTTGAGTTTGAGAAAACAGGCATGGTAGGAACTTGCTCTGTGTCTTGGATCTTTGTTAAATCAAGTTATGGTTGTTTCTTTTCATAATAATCCAGGCAATTCTGACCAAAACAAAGGTTCTTTGTGCTGTCTCAAAAATGGCTTCAACAGCTAAGGCTCTTTAAAAAAAATAACCCAAAAACTTGATTTCCTAAGTTCAGTTAATCTAACTCAGCTAGCTTTACACTTTTTCATGGAAAGAACTTCAAATATGTAACTTTAATACACAGAGATGAGCTTATGGGAAGGAGATTTTAAAGTAAATTGAGATTTTCTGTATAGTATAATTTATCTGCTTTTCTAGAAGCAGTTGAGCTTTTAGTGCCTTGCTCAAGGGCACAGCAGTGGTTGGTAGTAAGAGATGCACTTCAGCGCTTCTCGTTCACTTCCCAGAAATGTTGTGCCGGTCTGGGAATTGAGACAGCGGCTTTCCTGTCATTACAACACATCTCTAACCTTTAGGCCATCCCTGCCCCTGAATGCTCTCAGACAGATGCAGTCTTGTGCGAATGACTCATCTGCTGCTGTTGCAGGTCTGTTTGTCTCAACCGGTTTTGCTCTATGAGAACTGCTCCGTCGCTGAAGAAACTCCAGCTCCACCTGCAGGTGAAAATGACAAAGAGTCCTCCAGCCCAACTTAAAACGTGTCTGTATACTGTATGTGTCCATATGCATGTATGTAACTAAGTATATGTACTAAAGTACTATACTTTAGGAATTGTACTTCTACTCCAGTATAAGTCAAAGGCAAATATTGGACTTTTTTACTCCACTACATGTATTTTAATGCCTAGTTACATTGCACATTTAAATTATTAATACAACAACATATAATCAACAAATATATAATGATGGGTTATTATGAATTTAAAGTATTTATTGATCACTGGGGTTGGAATTCACAAGCCTTCCAGCATTATAAATCTAGACAGTTCAGATTAGTCCCACTTTTACCACCATTAAAGCGATGCACACATTTAAGCATCCATAATTATGCATATTTCCAGTAATATAATATTCATGATTCTAAAATGGGACATTCTCAACAACAAGTACTTTTACTTTTGGTACTTTAGATGTATTTTAATGCTAATTCTTCTGCATTTTTACTTAAATAAACTTTTGAAAGCATGGATTTTACTTTTGAGAGAGTATTTCTGCACTATGATGATGCTACTTTCACTTAAGTTAAAGATCGGACTGCTTCTTCTGCCATTGTGTGTGTGGTTTAGCCAAATTTATTTTAAAATACTTAGTAAAATAAGTGCATAACTCATTAAAACTCTGTTAATGCCTTAAACCAAAGTGTAATATTAGTTTGAACCAGATCAAAACAATTTCTAACAAAAGCCCAAGACTAGTTCCATCACGCCTACGTACTGCATACATACATTTTAAGCATATTTGAATGAAAATGTGAAGAAGAAAAGATGACAGAAAGCTTTTTTTTTTTTTTTAGCATACTTTGTTTAGCTTGTAATGCCCTAAATATTTAGAGTGAAGTCCCTCTACTCAGTTTGCTCTGTTAAAAAGCAGCCGCCAAAACCCCTAAATTACCAACATAAAGTAAAACACAACATTGAAAGTGGAGTTGGTCGAATCTGGAGATGATTTAAACATGGTTTTAAATGCTTTTTTTTTGTCTCTGTTATGTAAAATAAGTGTTGTATCTTGTTTAATCTGAGTCAATTAATAATAATAAAAAATTTGATCACAAAAAAAAAAAAGGTTTTAGATGAAGATTAGATTAGATTTCTAGAATTTGGCCAATTTATGCAACATGTTTAAAGATTTGGTGCAACAGTAAAAATAAAAAAAAACTTTAAAAAATGATAAAATTTTGGTTTAAAGTTAGTTCTTCCACTACTTTATCTCCATCAGTGAAATCTGAGGTTGAACAGCCCACTCGGGTCCAGAACCTGATCCAGGAAGAAGAATGGTTCCATGGCAGGTGAGTTATCAACACCTCCACACCTTTCTTTCCTATCAGTGGCTTAATAATGTCTGCTACAGTCCTCATTCTTTCTTTGTGTCCTTCCTCCCAGGTTGGGAAGGGAGCAGGCCGAGTCCCTCCTCACCTGTAGTGGGGATTTCCTGGTCAGAGAGAGCAGCTCAGCCTCTGGTCAGTACGTCCTCAGCGGTATGGAGGGAGCCACCGTGAGACACCTGCTGCTGGTTGATCCGCACGGCCAGGTAGAAATGTGCAGTTGGATTTCAAATACACATGCTTGCAAAAGAGGAGAATGTGCTCAGTGTTTCGGCCTGTTGTTTGTGTTTTTGTGTGGCCAGGTGAGAACACGTGATCAGGTGTTTCTGAGCGTCGGCCACCTGGTGCGATTCCACATGGAGAACCAGATGCCCATCGTTTCTGGAAGCAGTGAACTGTGTCTCAAACAGCCAATCCTGCAGTCGCATTAACATCCACAGACTGTACAGTCAAGCCCGAAATTATTCATACCCCTGGTAAATTTGCCATGCCACTTTTTGTTCAAATGTAAATAAAAGCTGAGGAATATTTTTTCCACAATGATGCCTCTTGTACATTGTCTTATTATCTTCTGGGAGACGCCTGTGTCATTTCCAATCAAGAAAAAACTTGCTGGTTGAATAAAAGTAACATTAAGTCAAAATTTACCAGGGGTATGAATAATTTAGGGCTTGACTGTATGCAGACAGGAGCAACATTAACATCATTAACTTACAGTTTCTCCCATGGCAATGTTTCCCACTACACCAGAACATCCTAAGAACGTCCTGATATTAGGGCTGCAACAATGCAATTCTTAATCATTTATTCTATAAAATTTCAGCAAAGATATCAACTAGCTGGCATGTCAGGTGACATTTTAAACAGTTTATTTGGTGAAACCAGCAACCAAACAGATCACACAGCAGCGGTCAGTCCTCAGAGGCTGGAGTCAGTCATTTGGCATTTTTCCATGAAACTATTAACTGCTTTTCTTGACTAAAGTCGAGTAAACAATAGCATGTGTGTTTGTGAACACGTAGATTATTATTCGCTGCCACATCCGCACACATTTCCACACACTTACATGATCAAAAAGAGTGACACCATCAGCAACAAAGACACTGCACAGATTTATCAAGCAATAAAGATCCATCTGCATCTTTGGGATTGTGAACGGGAATGTTGTGAGCAGTTTAAATTTGCGTGTGTTAGATTCTGCTCTGGTTAACCTCTAAATGTCACTGCAGATGTAGGCTTGTTATCTTCAACCCATACTCACCCTCCTGAGAACCTATATAGGACACACACACACAGACACACGTGCAGACCTACTTACAAGACATGCATGCACGCACAATACACACATATACCACACCCTAAAATTTATTACCCTCAGGGGAAATCAGACTGCTACAGGCTCTGCTGATGTAGGTCAACTGACTGACAGCTCCCAAACCTCCACCAATGTGTATGGACATATAGGGGGCAGGAGGGAGTGGCAGGCAGACACACACACACACACACACACTTAATCTCTCATACACTCAATTCACTATGAAACACAAACTAATTTAATTTTTGTCTCTCGTATCACAGTGATGCAAAAATGTACCCATCCACTGAAACCGAATCATTTAAACAACATGTATGTGTGTTTCTACACGTGTACACGAACATACAGTAAACAAACAGGGTGATCTCATTTAATGGGTCAGGGGCTCAGACCCTTGTGATCAGAGCCTGACTAGTCCAGATAGACACAACAGCCTCAGGGGGTCCACGTGGATACCAGCATCATTTCAGTTTATTCACATCACTCTTATCAGTCATCATCTACTGCTTCACCACACTCGCCTTCCTCATGCTCGGTCCAGAATATCTTATCTTACAAGAAAAGTTAAGACGGGACTTTTTGTGCAAGTTTCTGTGTAATAAAGTACTGTATGTGTCTGTCCATCTAAAAATACCCTGCAAGAACATGAGCTTTATCTCAACCGTACAAAGCCCCCTCAGGACAAAACCACAACACCATGAACCACAAAAGAGGAGCATTATGATTTATGGATATTGAGGAACATACTGTATATACTACAGCATCAGCTACAGAACATCTCCACTGTTTCAGCAATGCAGCGTAAAGTAGAGTCGACCATTTGTTCTTTAGTCACCGCCTGCTAATTAAAGAGTGCAGGACATAAAACTTTAATCAACTGACACGACATGTGACTGCACATCTTGGATTTCAGTCTTGCATACTTACATGCACATACTGACTCACAATGCAGGCCCAACATGGGTCAGCTCAGATCACATTAACACATTGTCAGGACCATCAACAACATCAGGAACCATGGTTCACACAGGACTCAACATGGCTATAAGCTGTCAACTTCTCACTGGAAGCTGTGTGTGATATTGAATGTCAGGTTTGTTGTGCCCACACTTATGTAGTCCAAACTGCTACTGATATCAGCAACCCCACAGGAGCATCTGCTATTTCAGCAACAAACAAGCTACTTATGTCACCACATTTAGTATTTGTTTATTATATATGTGAGGAATTTGTGTAGGTATTCCCAACTGCCGGTTTGAACATAAGAGAGAGGATGAAGAAGTGAGGGTGTAGAGAAAAAGAGGGAGCATGATGGGCATGCTTGTGGCTGTGTAACCTCTGGTGCTTATTAATATTCTGTTTGCATCAGCCTTCAGCAGAGCCTGCAGAGCAGACAGGCCCTCCTCTCACTCAGTCTCGCTCATATTTGGGGGAGAAATACATCCCCAGAGAGACGATGATCTGCTGGGATGAGCCATGACACTGTGGATTAGGAGCAGAAAATGCTCCAAAATGAAAATTGTGGGTGGTGGCAGCATTTGTGCATGTTTATGTGTGCTGAAGTGAGTTAGGGATTGTGTGGTTTGCGGGGAATTTGGGCAGAGGGAGAGGAGGATGCTTTAAAAAAGTGAAATGGCGTTGCAAACAAACATTCTGTTGCATAAATACATGCTGATCATAGCTGCATTATGCCAGTTTACTGCAGAAGATAAAGCTCATTTGCCTTCTTGCTATTGCAATGAGAGAAAAGAGGCTGTGGGTGATAAGTAGGGAAGAAAGGTGGAGGGGAAAATGGGTTGAATGCACCAGGAGGAAAAAAAGTGAGAAAGTCAAACCTGAAAATGAGAACAGGCCTCAATTCCTCAGCTTGTTTGATAAAATAATACCTGCTTTCACAACTTTCCTCCAAAAAACAACTGACTGGCCTGTATCAGACAAGACAGTTTTCTTTACAAAAGCCCCACCTGCTCCTTAATGGGATTTAATGCTTAGTTTGTCTGTATATGGCGGATGTGTTCAGGTCTGGCGCACACAGCAGGACACACACTCACTAAAGTCCTTTTCATAACATGATGGCATTCGCATTAGTTCATATCGACAGGCAGGACATGCAGACCGTTTCCTCAGCAGACACATCACATTGCTTTAGAGTAAGACATGCATCACTTCCAGATGAACAAACTCACAAACAAGAAGTAAACAGAGGACAAATAGGCATAGAAATCAGATGACAAGCAGATATAGGATGGAGAGAGAAAGTCAGAAACAAAGGGATGGATGTAGGAAGAGACAGCGAGAGGGAAAAATAAGGAGAAGCATCGGTGAACAAAATGTTCATGTTGTTGGAAGTGCGTGAACATTTAAAAGAGAGGGAAACTGAATCATAAATGAAAGCAACTCAACAGAAAGACTGACAGATATCTGCCTGAGACAGGGAGACCGTTTTCATCTCTGCACCCTGGTGCTTCAGGGCAACAACGAGCAACTCTGTGATGATGGAGATGTCACTCAGCAGTGTGATGGCACAGCCAATCGGTTGACACTCCCTGGCCCATGTTAATTGTCTGCTAATTGTGTGTCACATGGAGAGTGTTATACAAGCAGCCGAGTAATTTGATCAAGGGGATATCATTAAGATATGATGACCGATGCAGGGGGACTAAATGAAACAGGCAGACACTCACTTACACACCAACATTGCAGTGGTGTGAATTTATGCAACACTCACTTGCGGGCAAATTCAAAATGATGCAAATATGCATAGGCACATACAACCCATATTCAAATATATGTCCTCTGCACACTCATACTATTGTTCAAAAACATCAGAAAAGCCCCACTTTTTTTTTTTGCCTTCATCAGCAGTCACTCAGACCCTGTTTTCCTGGAGTTTAAATGCCACAGCCGTGTGTATTTCTCTCCTGAAGCAGCAGGAAAGTTGAGAAATGGCCAATCTAAACAACACAGTTCTCAGAAATGGAGACTGAGAGAAAGACAGAGGAGCTGTGGAGTGTACAGCCAAGTTAAAGACAAATGAAACACATTTATTTCAGAGCCCTGGCATGGTGATGCTAATAGCAGCCAGAGAAATGCAAACACACACACAGAGAGAGAAACTTCTGGGTCAGAGGAAAAGACATAGTTTCAGCAAGGAGGAATGTGGAACTAGCAGAGGGGAGATGATACAGAAAATAAAAGATAATATGCTCTGTGTATGTAAATACACTGTTTTCCTCTTCACAGCTGAGGTCACATCTCCTCTTCCATATCTAACACTCCCCCCTCCCTCCCTCCTTCAGGAGGCAGAGGGGTGGCAGATATGCTCCGAGGTTCACTTTGCTACCTGGAGACCGACAGCCTCCCTCCTCCAGCCAATCAGACGCTGTGAAAAACAGCCTCCTGCTCTTCCATTGGTCCACTGCTCCCGGGAACTCATTCCACTATCAATGCCCGTGTCATTGTGTCGTCTGGCAGTGCTGAAGCCAATTATACTGCCCCCTTTCTTTGTTCAGATCTCTTTTCTCCAGCAGACCCCCTTCACGCATATGCAAGCACACACTCACACACAGACACACATATACAAATCTCCCCCGACTCCACACAATGTCACAACAAGAGACCGAGGGAGTCTGGGAATCAGGAGGACCTGAAACTCATAGTAATGAGACATCATTATAGATCCAACCACAATCAAGCCTATATCCTTACACTGACTTAACCATTAAAAACCTCCAACCTAATAATAACATTTCTAACAATTTACTTAAAATCTAAATAAAATGTGTGTAATATTCTGTAATTTCTGAAAGATAATGAACAAATCACAATAGGTCTGGTAATAACGTGGCTAATAATATTGTTTCTGATTAATTACATGATTTAGATCAGTGCAAGATGCAGTGGGTAGTATGAGGGTCCATATAGTGCAGCTAAAAGTCCCATCTGACACCTGTTGTTCTAATGTTCTGGTAGCATCCACATTTACATTACTTACCCATGACCACAATCTGCCTTTGACTTAAGCCAAGTGACGTTAAATATATTTGCCACAAACAGACAGTACTCCTGGCAATAGCTACACCATGAAGACGAAAGAACACTTCAAGCAACTCAATAAAAAGGTTATTGAAAAGTAAAAGTCAGGGAGTAAATCAAGAAAATTTCCAAGTCACTGAATATCTGTTGGAGTACAGTTAAATCCATCATTACAAAATGGCAGCAATATGGTCCATGAAACAAATCCGTCTAGAGCAAATTATTCTCAAAACTAAGTGACCGTGCAAAAATGAGACTAATGAGGGAGGGCACCAAGACACATATGACTCTTCTGAAGGAGTTACAAGGTGCAGCAGCTCAGATGGTAGAGACTGTGCACACAACAACTGTTTCCTGTTCTTTACAAATCAAAGCTTTATGAGAGCGGCAAATAGAAAACCACTGTTAATATTAAAGTTTATGTTAAATCTTGGTCACCAGAAGGCATGTAGGATATTCTGTAGCCAAGGAAGAAGGTTCTTTGGTCTGATGAGACCAAATTGACTGCTATGTTGCCACATCACCAGAAACACAATGTGAAGCATGGTGGTGGCAGCATCATGATGTGGGGGCGATTCTCGGCAGCAGGCCCTGGATGGCTTCTTAAGGTAGAGGGCAAAATGAATGCAACAAAGCATGGTAAAATTCTGGGGAACAACCTGATGCAGTCTGCAAAAGAATTGTGACTGTGACCAACAAGACAACGACTTGAAGCATAAAGCCAAAGCTACAAAGTTGTTTTAAGAAATCAAGGTAAATGTTGTGGAGTAGCCGAGTCAGAGTCCAGACCTCAGTCCATTTGAGAATTTGTAGCTGGACATGAAAAGAGCTGTTCACTCACCCAACCTGACAGAGCTTGAGCAATTTTGCAAAGAAGATTGGGGTAAAATTGTAGTTTCCAGATGCGCAAGGCTGATTGACAAATACAGTACCATCATAGGATCCATCCATTATCTGCTACATACATACACTGCTTAATCCTCTGAGGGATGCAGGGGGGCTGGAGCCTATCCCAGCTGACTCGGGCGAAGGCAGAGGACTCCCTGGACAGGTTGCCAGTCTATCACATGGCTACACATAGAAAGACAAACAACCAAGCACACTCACAATGTGACAATTTAGAATCACCAATTAACCTCAGCATGTTTTTGGACTTCCAGAGAACACGGTGAAAACCCACACATGCACGGGGAGAACATGCAAACTCCATACAGAAAGATCCCAGGCCCAGGGACAATGAAGCGGGGATCTTCTAGCTGTGAGGCGTCGGTGCTAACAACCAAGCCACCGTGCAGCCGCCATCACAGTATCAACTGCTAAATACTGACTTCATACATACTTGTGCAGTGAATTATTTTACATAATAATATTTTTAATTAAGAGACATTGTAGAAATCCGTTTTCACATTGACATAAAATAATCTTGTTTCCTGGAAATTCTTGTCAAAAAAGCTACTAACTAAATTGACCATGATTCAATGTTGAAAAGAAATAAAAAGGGGAAACTTCCAAGGGTGTGAAACCTCCAAGGGTGACTTTGTATAGGCACTATATGTAGTCTGAGGTCAAGGCTGCTCTATGTGTTATCACACATTTTGAAGCCTTTTTTTTTTTTTTTACCTAAACCTTTGTCTTGTAACGTTTTTGTGAAAATTGTTAATTCTCCTTCGTCTTAATTATACACTAATTGTATGTTCTGAGTGTTCAGTTGCTACAACAAACACTTGTGGTTTATTACTCATGATCTCATAACTGGAAAACAATCTAGATGCACTACTATTATGTGAAAGATAACTTTGCCCTGCTTTACTGTCAGACTCTGACATTTAAACTCCGTCAGATATTTTCTGCTTCAGTGCAATAATACTTTAAACTACAGCCAAACACAGTTTGCTTTCTGTCTTCCTCCAGCTGCCCGTGGTGAACATGACCGGGATGTGCTCTCATGTTTACACAGCCATGTGTGGTGGATAAACAGAGGCAAGCATGAGTGTAACAGAACATAAGCCTAGATTAAGACACACCCACATAAGAACACACCTATAGGCTATGTCTACTCAAGGATGCAAATGTGCCCAACAAACTCAGCAAAGAGGATGCAAACACAGCAGGCATGAGTCAAGAACACACACAAACACACAGCCAGGTCGTCTGTTCTCAGCCGCTCCCACAGCGCTGTCAGTGTGAACAAAGTCCACAGCTTTTTAATCCACAGACCTCAGCTTTTGTTTGTCAGTTAATCACTTCATCATGGCCAACTTTTCCACCCATCTACCCCATTTGTCTCTGGCTTCTTTAATCAGCTCCACTATACATTCTTCGTTTCATTCATTCTCCAACTTCCCCACTCTCCCTCCCTCTTGCCCAAACTTTGGTAGTCACTCAGGGTCTCTTCTTCAGAAGGCCTCTTTATGTTGCTGTATCCTATTTCATGTGTAAATCATCTGTTTGTAGAGAGATTTTTTTTTTGTC
>OMNN01000412.1:1803-12645 GCA_900302755.1 Chromis chromis | reverse complement strand
GTCCCCCTGCTTGCTTTCCAAGGGTTTATCATCCTTGTTAGTTTATTCAGTTCTGACATCCCCCTCTATCCCTCTTACGCCAACACACTTGAATGCTTACATTTAGAAGTAAATGATATTACTTGCAGTGTACACATAAAGGTTCATGTTCATCTAAGAGCAGAATTTACTTGTATAGAGTGAAGTAAAAAAAAGTGTTATGGAACAACAAATACATAGAATACAAGTGACTGAAAACAAATCAAACTTTTGAAATCCCCATTAAATTGACATTTAGGGGCTGACAAAACTTTCTTTCCCTAATTGTTGTCTTTACACAGTATTTGTGTTTTTGTAGTGGATATATAGAACCATTAATAGTAAATAAAACAGCTGGAGTCATTTCACAGAGGAATTGGCAATAAAATTTAGAAAGACCTAAGGCAGTAAGAGCAGGTTTTGTAGTCAGTCTATAGAAACAAGTTCATTTGCTATTTGCTTTCAAACCTCTTAAGGTGAAATGTTTTGCTGAACCTATGTTTTCCTCAGTCTGCTCTTTAATTCATGATTATGGGCTAAAACTGCTTACTTTAATGTATAACTTCAAAGCAGGTCTTTTGGGCATGAAAACAGTCGCTTCATTGAAATAACATTTATCAAGCATCTAAAGAATGTAAAGGTTTAAAATCTTCAGAATACCCATCCTTCTGCTTTTGGATAAAAGTTGTGCAGTTGTGAAATGAAAATTAAGTCTGACGCTAACTTTCTAAATTTCCACAAGATTACCAGTTCAGTTCTACCACACAGACAAACACAAACCCTTCAACAAGCCTCATGTGTATAACATAAGGAACATGTGCACACGCAAATACCCCTGAAAAGTAAAAAGCTACTGACCCTGTTAGACTTCACTCTGATTAGGATCAGATGTGAGAATAACTGCCTATTTCTGTGTTCAAAGAGGCCGGAAGTGTGACAAAGACGCACACATGGACACAAAGAAATGATGCACAGATGATATTTTGAATTACCATCCTCTTTAGTGTCGAGCCAGAATCATTGCTGCCCTATGGCCTACATGTGTGTGTGTGTGTGTGTGTGTGTGTGTGTGCCCAGGGAAAGATCGTAAATGATGAAAGGAAGCTGAGGGTTTCTGGTTAAATTAACAGGGCCAGTTAATGAGGTGAAAGGACGGCAGTATCAGCTCAGGTTCACTACACAGCAGAGGCCTTCATTCATAGCGCGAAGGAGAGCTGTGAGAAATGGAGTCCAATTCTCCAGGTGTTTGACATGAAATAACTTCCAAAAACAGAACTCATTATTTCCTGAAAGACTCTGACATAGCATGTAGCAGACGCTCTATTTAAAGCTTCATGAGACGCTAATTTTGTGCACTTGAAGAATGTTTCATCACAATTTCTACCAATAAAATACATTGCTTTAAAATCTCAAACTTTTAGATATACCTTAAGACTGTATTACTATAGTTATCACACGTTACAGGTTTGTTTAATAAGAAATAAAGTCATCCAACTGTGCCCCATTGAGCTTTCCCTGGAAAATTTATTGCCCAATAAATATCACTGAGTGAGTTTGGCTTTCTTGACTGAGATGGCAGTTTATCTTCTTCACTGGCAAAGACTGACTTGTACACAATGAAAGTCATAAAACTGAGTTCACTTTTCAGGTGGATTTAAATGATCTGTACCCACTAAGAATCCAGGAGAAGATAAATGCTTTTCTTTTTCCGTTTTAAATAAAAAGCAGATGCACAGGTCTCAGCCTGAACAAGCTGCAACCAACGAGAATATCCTGTCAGTGAAATATTTAGGAGATGTGGAAGGAAAGAAATGAATCAACTCACCTTACAGAACAAAGCAGAGCCCAGTGAAACTTCTCCAACTATTTGGCAGGTCTGCATTTGTGTAGCTGGTATGACACAGCAGGCCAGAAGTGACTAAGCTGACCACAAAAGGGAGAAGATCAGCTCAAGTCATGGCTTATCATAGTTTACTTTTCTGAGTCACTGTTGCTGTCCAGCAGAGAGCAAGACTCAGATACAATCTGATGACCTTTGACAATCAGATTGAAAACAGGTGTTCTTAATCTGAGTGGTTTAGGTGCTGTGTTAAAGGGGAACTAGTTTCACACATCAAGGTCCAGGTTTCACTCTGTAAAAAGTTGTTTAAGGCCATTCGTGGCTCCAGACGGAGTGCACAAAGTTTGATAAACTGTCTCCAGTGATTCACTTGAGTCACCAGTGTCAAAACGATTCTGGAGGTGTAGAGTTAGAAAAAGTAAGATTACCAGACCTCTGCAGTCCACTAGAAGCTCCGACCAAACAGTTTGCAGTTAAGCTGCATTGTGGGTAGTGTTGGCACCAGGTGTTAACAAGGAAGAATGCACTTGATTAAAAAAAAAATCTAGATTCTGCTGCTTCGATTATGATCCTGTAACTGTCGTTTTAACATTGTGAGTGCAATGTCACTATAGCATCTAAACTGGGCTAGCACTCTAGTAGTATTTAAAAATGTCAGTACTGTGGCCTTAGTTAACCTTTTTATTTCTTTGAAAGACTGAACATTTGTTATGAAATAAATAAAATGGAAACTGTGACCAGTTTATGGAAATTCCTTGTTCGTTGTTGTGTCCAAGTTTAGATGATAGTATCTGTATGTTGAGAAAAAGACCCTGAAGAGTATAAATGGAGTCAAAATAGAAATTTAGGGAGGGGACAATAGTCAGGAAAAACATCACAAGGTATCAACTGTACTTTGTTTTTTGCTTAGTGTGCACACAGTTACCATACGTGTGCAACTATCTTTGTGAGGTTCAGTTTCAGACCATCATAATGAGGATATTTCTGGGATAGTCAGGACATTGAGGCTGGTCGTCACTTTTTCCATTCGCCTTCAAATGACTGTTTGAGGGTTAAAACTCAGGCTTAAAGTTGGAATTATGTTTGAGTAAGGGTTAAGGTTAGGATAGGGGGCTATGGAATGAATTGTCAATTAACATTCAAAGATAATATAAATGGATCTGTGTGCACACACAGGATGGATCATGTTGAATATTGGCAATCAATGTTGGAAATGTCTCTGGAAACCATGGAGCCATGGAAAATCCCAGGATTTATCTGTAAAAAAAAAAAACCCAACTCCACTGTTTATTCATTCTTCTGCTGCTTAATGGCAAAAAATTATAGTATCAGAGTGCAGTGACCGTCTGGTATTTTACTGCACAAAGTGTTTACATGAGAGCGAGAGGGGAGGAGTACAGAGGTGAATGAGAAGAATGAGCAAATCTGCCTCTAAAAGAAGATACTTTTGCAAAAACAGAGGAATACAACTGAGCTGGAAATTACAGGATCACATCAACAGATAACACATACTTCTGACCAAAGAATGACCCATTCAAGTCAATAAATGACTTAAGACATTTTTAATAGCTCGGTGTAACAAACAGAATGACTGTGTGCATTACTCTGTATTCATAGAGCAATCTCTGGAAAAGAAAAAATCTTGTATCCATTCAAATACATTAAAATAATCAACCATAAAAATTCACATAGAAAACAATCTCTTAAAAAAGAAAAAGAATTATTGAACAAAAGGAATACCTCAAATTAGGACAAATATTCCAGTGATATTTTGATATCATCATCAATGTTTCTCTCCTTAACTTTGAAAACAGTTGCTATTCAGTATCTTATACACACAATCACCTGCCGCTGTCCACCTGCAGATATGAACAGAATATCGCAGACCTAAAACAGCAATTGTCTCTCTGCTTTAAATACAGCTACAACATATTTTGTGCTTCAGAGCAGGCGCAGCAGTCTGTTGGGTTTTGCACCTAATTATTCTCAGTGTAACTAGATGAAAATGAAGCACCAGCACTTTATCAGAACAAAGGTTTCGACCCCTCCAGTGCTTCATCTCATTTCTATTTGTGGTGTTTAAGTGCCGCTTAATCCAAAGACATTCAAATTGTTGTGGAAGATGCCAAATCAGTGCTGGTGGTGTTGAGAAAAAGAAAAAGAAAAGAAAAAAAAAACACATTCTGAGTCCTGAAATGCTGATAGTTTTGGAGCTATGAGGATTTTCCTCAATCACCACTATTATGAGGCGCTGATCTTGAACCAGCAGGTTTATAAAGAGTGCTCAAGTCCACCCAGTGGTTTGTACGTCCTGAGACTGGCTGGGTATTGGGGCTGGGGTGCACACTACACTACAGTGTTTGCATAGGAATAAATATTGCATGGAGCAACTGACATCACCTCACAGGATTCCTGTCAGATATTACACCACAACATCATGGCAACATGTATGCTGATGGCTTCTGAATACAAATAGAAGCAAGGCCAGACATTCAGAAACTACTGCTGCAGTTCAGTGGGAGGGAAAGTGGGTGAACAACACACACACACAGACTCGAACAGACAACTGAACTGACACACATACTTGTCTCAGCAGTTTTTGGGCAGTTTTCCAGTGTGCTATATCCTCAGCAGAAAGACCACAAAGCTGTTTATGAAAGCTAGCATTTATGACAACATGGTCTGTACCGTACAGTAATTACAGATGGCAACACACACGCACTCAAACCTACACGCACAAACACACACACGGAGGAAGTTGATTGTGCACACAAAACTAAATATAGGCAGCTTACTTCACACTCAGACGTTCTCATACACTCAAACACACAGGCATGTAAACTGCTCAGGCTAGGTTTGTATGGAAACACCCTTTTAAAAAGCAAAGTTTTTTGGTGTGACTCTGGAGGAGCATTTCTGCTTCCATCTGACTCTACTTCCCTCTAGGGTTTATGGAAATAATCATGTTCACGGATGAAAGCATGTTTTCTTCATATAACTGTTGTGGGCACACGTGGTAAAATAACTTAGACAAGATTATGTAAATGATCCCTATTTCTATATAAAATCTAACTCATGCATGCACACCAGTGAGCTAAATCCCTTCTCATAAAAAAAACACATTGAACCATACACCCAGGTCATAAATGCTGTGTTTAAGGTGTTGGACTGGTTCACATGCCTGTCCGGTGCAAACTGTGACTGAGAAAAACCTACAGGTGAAATGACAAGACTGGGATTCTTTTAGGTTGGCACTTTTGCAATAATACAGCAAAATGATTACAAATAGTAACATACAGTATATCAAAGAATTACAAAGCAATATGTTTCATCAGATTAAAAAAAGAAAACAAAAGAAAGCGCAAAGTGGTCTTGGCTGGAACATCCAGAGAGAACTCTCTGAACCACCTGCAGCATATGCCAAATTCCAGACATTCCCAGTCTAACTTTGGGAATAACTAAATAATGGTGGATCTCTCCTGAGTAAGTCTTTGGAATGTCTCAAGATGCCCTTTAATGAGTGACAGGTGAATCGAGTGATATAGGAGTAAAGAGGAACAGACAAAAATACATGAACATATATGTGCATATGCTAAAGACAGCAAAAAACAAATCTTTATGATATTGGCAAAGCCCTAAAATGAGGGACATCCGGGGTTTGAGGCAGAGTTGAGAGCCCTGCCCTCATGCGCTGCCTCTCCCCGTCATCCCAGAAGACACAATCAACGCTGTCCTAAAAGGTGGTCCTTTTAAGACAAGGGTTGGAGAAATGCCGGCCTTTTCCCAGTAAGCTAATCTCAAATTGATATTGGCCTCTGGAAAGTCTAAGAAAAATGAATCTGTGTTTAGATATCACTGACCCTGTGACTGAAAAACTTCTGAGTGCCTAATGAGACCGAGATGGAGCAGTGTCCAGTAACTCCTCTAAAGACTCTGCTCCTTCTAGTTTTGGCTCCTCCTTCTCTGACTTTGCCTTCTTTGTGGCTGGTTTACTGGATGAAGGCGTTTCCTCCTGCATCAATTCTTTGGCCAGGATGTTGGTCACTGCATGACCAGCTCGTCTGTGGTTGGCTGAGAAAGAGAAAGACACAAAGTAAGTGAGATGAACAAATAAGCATGATGTAATTTTATTATAAGGCCATACAGATATGTCAGTACATGCCATGAAGTGACATATCTGATGTACGTGCAAAAAGGACATTTCAAAACATGTTAGTCATACATCACCGCATCAGCAGCCACATAAATTAGAATTTTTCACTGCAAAAATAAGGTTTAATTAGTTATATGACTCTGGAAAAAAGCACAGGAATTTGCCTTGCATGACAAAATACAAAATGGATGCCGTCTTTCTTTCTTTCCCACAAACGCACACATGCATTACCCTGACACACAAACGCGCAAATGGATGAATGGTGTGGCTGTGTATGTATGTGGATTAAAGTGATATCTGGTGCAACTCACTGCTAATATCAGATTAGACTCAACATGATCTTAATGAAGTGGACAAAAGAGGAGAAAAAAACTGTGATGTTAGAGACATATGAAGGAAGAGAAAGTGGGACTGATGAGATGAAGGAATGGAAAAGGTGTGCGTTAAAGTAAGGAGGGGAGGAAGGGTGAGAGAGACAGAGGGTGAGCCACCACGAAGAGCAGGATGATTCATGCTGTGGGAAGATTAAAGAGGCAGGGATGAATGAAAATGAGATGAACATGGATGGAGAGACTAAATCGGAGGAGGAATGAGCTGTGAGGGGTGACAAGAAGCGATAGGAATAAGTAGTAAAAATATATCATGAGCCATAGTGGAAGCAGTGAGGAGAAATAAGATGCGGACGGAGAAACAGAACAAGCGTGATAGATTGTGCCCTGAGGATGGTGTCGTTTTTAGTCTTCTACCTGCTTACCCTCTTCCTCCTCCTCCTCCTCCTCCTCCTCCTCCTCCTCCTCTATGACACACAAACCAGCAGCAGCCTTATCTCTCATTCCCTCCCTGTATCCTTTACCACTCTTCACTCTCCTGCGTGGGAGGACAGCTGTGCAGCAGCAGCGGCCATTTTGAATTATATAGGTCAGTGGGAGATTGTGTTTGTGTGTTTATGCCTGGTGTACGTTCAGAGCTCTTCTCCCTCAAGCAAACAATGCGGCATCAGTACAGGACACACTTGTTACCATAAATACAACATTAATGTAATGTTGATGAGAGCAAAACTGATCAATCCAGCAAACCAATGGAAACACACATGCAAAGGAACCATGGTAGCACAAACAGCAAACCAAGACTTGTCGCATGGTTCTGATTGGGGGAAAAACACACACACACAAAAACACACACAAAGTTACCGAGCAGGTCTCCAGAACTAGTTCTGACAAAGACACAATTGAGTCTAAGGAGAAAAAGGAGAAGAAGGATTTGTAGATTCAGGATTGTGTTCACAGATGACTTGTCTTCTTTAGTTGTTCAGCTGAGTTTCATCTTACACACTTTCCTATGACAGAGACAGATTTCTCCCCATCAACACCAATACATTGGAAAAATTCATCTCTTTCTCAGTCTACTTTCATACTTCCTCCATGTCTATTTTTGTCCCCTTCCAATGTCTCCCTTACTCATAAACTTACTAATTAGAAATTATGCAAATGACCCAAAAACCGAGAGAAAGAGTGTGTGCCAGTGTGAGTGTTGTTATACGTGTATGTGTACTGTGCCAAGCTTGTCCTAAAAATTCCAACCCGCAGAGAAAAGCTCTTCAAAGGCTGTCAGCCCAGCTCCTCTCCTCTCTCATCCTCCTCCACTCCCTCTTGAGAGAGAGAAGACAGAGAGGAGGAAGAGAGACGAGGATAAGAGTCAGGATCAGAGGCCTGCTGCACTGGAAGCAGCCTGAGAAACAGATGAATTTAGACAGAAACCTGCAGATTGAAGACACAAGAGGAAAATTCTCTGAGCAGATATGCAAATGTTCTCTAAATTTAAATAGAGTTATAATATATAATGGAAAAATGTGAACTCAAACAGCCTTAGAAGCAAACACATCAAATTATTTACATATACCATATTACACAGAAAGGATGCAAGTAAGATAATATTAATCAATTTTAAAATTTTCATTGAATCCAATGAAAACACAATGCATTTGGCAATCGCTACTTCCCAGGATAATATCTTCTTACTGAATACATAAACCTATTTCCTATTTTTCAGGTACACAACAATGCAAAACAAAGTGCTGCATGGTTTCCTCTAAGAGGATAGTGCATTTGCTGGAGACTAGAAAGAAAAATATTATTTTAAAAAACACACCATGAGGGGATGATTGTGGGTAGATTTGCATCAACAGGCAGCTGCTAAGACATTTCACTACAAATCAAGTGGAGCAATCTTACAGCTCAAAGGTCTCAGATGAGACTGATGCAACAAAGACACCAGTCAGATTGCGATTTGACTATTTAAAACGGTCCTCCTCTGATTTTATGACTGTGAAAACGAGCCTAACTTTCTTATGTGACTCTGGAAGCAGATGTCTAAAGCCTGAGAGAACAAAAAGCCAGCTGAGGAAATTTAACACCCAGCACTTTTGGATCTTGATCCACATTCGGAGCTGAATGTCAGGATATCCGAGCCTCCCCTGCTTCAAATATGACCTCTCTTTAATTTGTCACCTACAAGTCTTCAAATTTTGTGAAATTGCACTACAAAAACTTCACTTCACTTCAGTAGCCCATCACCACGTGGCACTGAAAACAGGAAATTCTCAGCATGCATGTTGAATACACATGCTCGCTCTGATGTTGACTAAATGATCCATGCATCTGGCATAAAGCCTGGTGGCTGCAGCAGCAGGAAATGAGATACTGTGACTGACAACAAAGACTGTTGTTTGTTTACTGATGAGCGTTAAGATTGAATGAGTGTGTTTGCACTGTGAAGGGTCGTCAGTTGCACAAAGAGTGTAGTGAAAAGATCATCTGTAACATATTACACTCCAGGAGACTAAATAATGACTACCTGATGAGGGAAAGAACGCTTTGTTGTACAGTATGTGTTGCTGCCCTTAAGAGGGGAAAACAGAAACGACGAGAGAATTTGCAGACATGTAAAATAGTTTGAGATGAGAAGGTACCAAGAAATAGCTCAGTAGCTTTTATGAGTTATGTATGAATAACCCACCTCTTCTCTGATTATATTTTTACCAACCTAATCAATAAGAAATCTGCATGGTGATGCAACAATGAAGCAGCCGTCTTTATGATCCTGGTTATTGTACAGAATCTGCAGCACATCCACAGTCACATGACAACACAGTAACAGTGCCACAACTAGGATGATGGTGTATTTGCAGATGTAGGCTGGACCTCCATCAGTATCTCCAGCTTAGAAGGGACTCATATCGCCCTCCTCAGGCTGCACTGGGTAACACACTGCTGCTCTGCACTAGAGGACTGTGGGAAAGACTGACGTCATCCAGCACCACTATTGGCTGGTCTCTGTGGGTTAATATTGATGTAAAAACATGGATTTTATGTCACTGAAAGGGTTCAACTGGTGCATGTGTGTGGTTGGCTTTTATTGTGTTAAGCATGCATGTGACATCACCACTGTTTCTTTCATGGCTTGACTGATGAGTGCTCTCCTATTGGTCAGAATTGTCTCTCCTGTGTGTGTCTGTGTGTGTGTGTGTGTGTGTCTGTGTGTTTTTGAGAACATCTGTGAAAGCACAAGTCTTCATAGGGGGATTGTTTCTGTTTTTGTAAGAGCAGACTGTCTGCAGAGCCAGCGTGTGCCTCTATTGTTGCTATGTCCTTTATCTCCGTCTCTCTGTTGTGATTGGTGCTTTGTCAGCTAGTTGCTACTGTGATTGGTTGTACCAGCGAGGGTCATGACCCAGCAGATGGGTCTATAGTGAGTGTTTAGACACATCATTCCTTCACTTAAAATGCTTTGAACACAAAAACACATCAAATGAGCCTAATGTAGCCCAACTGATGGGTCTTTATGACTCATTTATGCAAAAGAACACAGACATGTCTTGAGCTAACTATCTAACGCCGAAAGCCAGAGTATGACAGTGTTGCATGCAAGGCGGTCTGTCGTCTGGAATGTAATGTGTCTGATTGGGTGCATGTATTGGTATGCAAACATCCAAGTGTGCCTTTGTATCGGCATGCGAGCATCTGGTGTGTGTGTTTTGTCTGTATGTGTTTAAAGGAGGGGGTAGACAGACGGAGGGTAGACAGCTGAGGATCCCCCCTGCAATCTGCTCATTCTACACAACCAGCACAAACACACGCACACACATTGAGCTGAGGTACAGGTCAAAGGTGAGGTGGTATATAGCCTCCACAGCCTCGTGGCTGCCCATTCAGTCACACTGCTGTGACACAATGAGCATGACAACACTCTCAATGGGCCCTCAGAAGTCTTTTAACATCGAGTTGGTGACGTTTGCAGTCACTGCAGCTGTGAGGGGAGGAAAGAAAGAAAAGGGGAAGGGAGGGACACCCTTCACATGATGAAGCTCATTTACACGCACAATAGAGATAAATAGCTCCACAGACAAGAATATTAATAATAACAAAACAGTTTGAGCCTTGTTTTATAAATGCATAAAATAAACATGCCTATGTTATAAAGTTACACACTCACACCACCCCATGAGACACTTTAAAAACATGGAAATATATTGTTTTATTACAAGTCTAACTTTTTCCCTTTGTTATTAATGCTAAAAATGCTGAAAATTCTAAACTCACCCATTAGATTTCTACAAAATAATCTATTTGATAATGTAATACAATATGATGAGGGCACATATCACTCATCAAGCTTTACTATGCCTATAACAGAGAGTGAGTTTCATTCAAACATATTGTAATTAAAGTATTCATATCAGGCTGCTTGTTGTTGAAAACGTCAAATTGTAATGTTCAAGGTCAAAAAGGCTTTTTAGCTTTTAACGGTTTCATAACCTGTAACACAACAAGGG